>RQTK01001289.1:60279-116114 GCA_003991915.1 Elysia chlorotica
TGTNGGACATTAAAATCAACTCAACCCAGACCATTAGTTAAAAACCTTATCTGTCCTCTGCTGCCCTTCATGCCTGCGGTGTTGACACACCAGGTGGAAGCTATTCCTCCACACCTTGGACTGTAAGTACAACATCGTGTTAGCTTAAGACTTGTTGTAAGCCTTCTTTATTGCATATTCTTGCAAGTTGTAAGTTACTGTGACATTGTACCTACCGCCCTTGGTTTCCATATTTTTGTGGCCCAACCTCTCTATCTCTTTCCTACCACTTTGGTCTCTAATACATGTGTTCCTCCTGACGTTTGGAGTGTCCAAAGGAGATGTTAAAATGAGTCAGATCTGCTCTCTTTCCACACAGTGAATTATAATGGTGCTTTATCCACCAAGGTATCAGAACAGGATATTCGTCCAGAAAGACTATTTATTTACTCTTGTCAATACGGAACACTTTTTTTTTTTTTGCTCTACAAATTTTCTGCCGCTGATCATAATATTTTTTAAAATTATAATACTGTATAAAACAGTATGTTCTATTTTAATAACTTTTTTTTATTGCATTATTGTTTTTTATCTTTACCAAAACACTGGAAATAATATGTGGATATTACAACATTTCCCTACTTAGTTAAAATTGAGTGGGTAAGAGTGAGACTGAAGTCTTGGTATCCCTGTCTTTGTCTGTGTGGTAGCTTGTAAAATTCTCAGACATTGGTCATTTTGTTTAGTACTAGTAGCCTGTGTTCATTATACTGGTAGCCCAGATGTTGACAATGGATGTTAGGGAACCAACAAAGCAGTTTCATCATGTCATTCAAAGGAGTGTGTAGAACAGATAAAATGTCATCAGAATATGAATCTTTATGCTATGCAAGTCACAAATTGTACCTAACAATGATGTGTCGTTTTGTTATTTGTTTAAATCCTAAAGGCCTACATTTTTTCAACACATATACATGTATGTTTTTTGTATCTGATGTTTTCATGGTCTATACATCTCCTTATTGCTTGCTCTCTTTCCTCTCTTTTGACTTGTTCACATTCTGTTTCTTCTTGTGCCATCTTTTTCAAATTTAGATATTCTATTCATAACATTTCCTTTTGGGGCATGAAGTTTTCTATTTAAAGTTTCAAGGCATCTCATACGTCGGGGTCACATTTATAAGGAAGAGTTTTTGAACAAATTTAGTCTGCAAAAAAGGCTTGGGAACTTTTTTGTATAATTGGACTTTGGTTTACAGACTTGGTTATATCCATCTTTGAATTTGAATCTGTCAGACAAATCTCACCAGTACATTAATTTGGTGGAAGTAAAAGTAATGTTATTGTTAGTTTTATCTCCCCTTTACTTAGTATGCATAAATAGTACTAGATCTTCATTTATGGATCCTTTAGTTCCATTAAACCTTTTTATGCACTTTGATAATTGTTTTTTCACAAAAAGAATGATGTAAATGTTATTGTTGGATGAGGGGATTAACAGAAGATGACTTTACCGTTGTAAAGAGTTCAGGCTAGAGCAAATTATGATGATCTTATTTCTACATGTAGCCGATCTTAATATGTTACATTGCTTGCACTACTCTTACAACTGTTCTTTTCTCATTTTTAAACATTTCCATTTTTATTCTGTAGTCTTTCAAACTGCTTTGATTATAAAGAAATTGATACTTTTTACACTCAATGCACATGTATATGTACTTACTGACAATTTTTAATCACGGTTATATATTTTTGTATTGGATCTAACTCGTTGGATAACAAGGCAGTCATTGTTGGTGGAGCTGCTGTATAAATGTGTTCTTTTCATGCATGTATGGATTTGATATTTTCAACTTCGCTAACACGGGATAAGCAACAACGTATGTGTACCTTTTGGATACATACACAAATCTTTAATAATAATAAACTAATAAGCAATATTGTACTGCTGTTTTGGTTTTGTTTTTTCCTATATGTTTTATATCTGGTATATGTCAATATTGTGTGAATATTGTTTCACTTTAAAAAAATCTTTCTGAAGATTCCTATACTATATGATAATGTATATCCCTTTAAGTATAAAAAAACAATACCATGGAGTACATGTGTACTACATAAGTCCAAAACTTGGTTAGTGTTCGCCAATGGTACCTTCTCGCCAGTATTGAGAAAAACGAACCATGCCTTTAACTCAATGTGTTGATCGGCGAGCGAAACACCAGTCATCTTCGGGTTGCTGGTGATTTCGACCTTTAACTGTTGTAACAGGAAGTAGGCTACGTCCAACTTCAGCACTGTATATGCTATAATGTCGACTGGTTCCAAGACTAACGTTTGATGCCACACACGAGACAGTGTGTGGATAATTGAACTACTGTCACAGCTGGTCACATAATACTGACACTAACCCAACCAGTAGGGAGCGAAATCAGACCAAAACCAAATGTCGGGTTTCAAACCAGATACCCCTCGATTAGGAGACCAACGTTCTACCAATTGCACCAGATCGCCACTACACCCAATGGTAAGCATCAGCAACGAACTGCAAAATCTAAACAGACTAAATAATTACATATACCCGTCAGTTTTGATAGCCTCTAACATGGACATGAATAACGAAAAAGTGAAATCATTGTAAAAGGCACACGGAATACGTCTCTCACTATTATCACAATTTTTGAGTGGTGGGCGCGTTTGAATACTTTGGATTTTTCTACACTTAAAAGTTATTTAGATGATCATTGGGGCACCAAGGATGATTGGACAACTACTTTTCTCCATCCTTCTTTGTTTTCAGCCTTTGGAAGGGCTTCACCCAGCTTTAAAGTTCAACCTGTCCATTCTGTTATGTTGTCTTCCCTTCTCCATTTCTGCCTGTATTTCCTTCTCCCTTCGTGTACCGCATCCTGTAGGATACAATTTGCAAGTCCTGTTGAACTTTAGAATTGATGCCACCCCACTTATCTTCCCTATGATTACCGCTGAAAGGGGAGGGCACTAGGAGAGAGTCAGTGGTTGGATTACCACAACATGGAGCATTTTGTACATAGTGCGCAATTAACAAACAAAAGCATTTATTTTAAGTTCCAAAAAGGACGGACTAAACATGTAGGCATCGGATTCAGAAGGGAAAGAGAAAAATTAGCTCACAGTGTAAATAATAATAATTCGTTATGTAATTGTGTTGTTATAATAATAATAATAATAATAATAATAATAATAATAATAATTCGTTATGTAATTGTGTTGTTATTGAAGTGGTGGTGGTGGTTTTTTTTCTAGTTTGTTTTGCTTTGCTAACTTTAACAGAACATGATCATCGATCTCCAACGTCTTGAAGCAATGATGATAATGATTATGATGACAACGATGATGATGGATGATATAATTAGAAGGAAATAGCTGAACAATTACTTTTACCTTAGTATGCAACAGAGTCGCTTCCCTTTTTATAAACAACTCGACCAAACAAATTTTTTTGACCACATAGATTCAGAAGCCTTTTGCGGTATTATATGAGGCCTATTATGTTGGTTTGGACAGAATTTAATTGTGAAGAAATCGCATTTGAACAAGGATAACAAATAAATTCTGAAGAGGCTGGCGTTTAACAAAGAATGGTAAAATAAATAAATTAACAAACATATCAACGACTGTAACTTTTATAAAAATTAAAGTATTTCAATGTCGTTACAATATATGAAGAAGTTTTATGTCTCCTGTATCCAAAGTTTGATATCTTTTGGAATTACATGTTTTGGAGAAAAGCTATCAAAACCCACTATCAAAGAGTAGACCAAAATTAAGAAAGAAAGCTTTCCAAATTATTCGCTGTGAACAAACCCATTTCAAAGACATGTATGGTTTATAAGTTATGAATTAACGTTAACATTAGACATAAACCACCCTCTTGAAACATCACACAGAAGTAACAGATAGAGATTTAATATAAAAAGGGCCAGAATAGACAAATATAAAACCTCGTTTGTACCAGCATCCATTAGATTGCTGCAAATTTGCCCTACTTAGAGAATTTGTGATTGTAGGGGTATGTGTAATCTTGTTTATGCGTAAAGAGGTATGGATTTCTAAAAAAAATAATTAGACCCTATGTGTCTGGCAGTGTATACTTTATATTTTATCCCGCATTATTCTTTAGAGATATACTACTTTTAGTTTGTTGTTGTTGTTGTTGTTGTTGCGTCATTTAGGCTACATTGCGTCCTTGACCCTCCACAGCCGGTGCGGTGTGCGTCCGGTGTGTACCACGGTCCCAGTCTCTCAGCTCTCATGTTGACAATACGCGCTTAATTTCGATCGAAATTTGTGTTGACGTCTTGTTGAGCCTCTCTCAGACTCTCACTCGCATTATAGGCCTAGTACATGTACTCGCATTAGCTTAGTACATGTACTCAGAGTTCACTGACTGTCAGTGACTGGCACTCGATCATTCACTCGCAGAGTTCAAGGTTTCTGTAAGTGAGGGAAAGCCGTGTTTGGTACTGACTTAACATTTCACAGTTAAAAAACAACATGTAATTCTACCTACTTTTACTTTAAACATAGAACCTGTACGGAAGACTTAGATCTACCAAATACTAAATCTAGATCTAGAGATCTAGATCTACTTACTAAGAGAATCTAGATCTAGATTTAGGCCTACAGTTTGTAATCGGTGAAATTCTAATTTCCTGAGCTTAACCAGGGATTCATTAATTTTTTTTTTGTCCAATTATAAGTCACTTGCTTTAGATTTATTAGGGTATCATATGGGGGTCGAACTGGCTCATGAGGTAGCCTCTTAAGAGCATTGGTCCCCAGTTCCGCGGTTCAAATTCCACGATCTGTTAAAAAATTTATTTGTCCGGTTTCTTCCACTACTGGTTGAACTGGTGTAACTGTAATAAGTTTAATCTGACCGGCTGAGATAAGAGTCCAGATCTCCCCGCCTTGTTTCCTGTGTGGCAAAACGTCTACTAAAACTGCCACGCATCAGTCTTGGGGCTGGTTCACTATATAGTGCTGGTGGTGGACATTATCATGCTACAAATCAAATAAATAGGCCACAGTATCTGTCCAAGCAAAATATGTATCCATAGCCTACATGTTATAACGATATTTCCGATATTTCGACAGAAATAGATCTAGGGTCATAAGTACAATGTTGCGGTTACTTACAACTCTTTGCTAGTGTTATCCTTGTATTGACATTTACATTTCTTGAACTTGCAGCCCTTACTCTATAACTATTAATGCGTTCATAGCACTTATGGGAGAGAAAGAGGTTTTAAAAAAACAACTTATAGACAGTTCTAAATACCATTTAGTGCGTATTATAGACTTCAGGCAACCAATCAATATTTATCATCTGTCAATTTCTGTTTTAAGTATGGGCTTTTTATGGACTTATCATTTTTATTTCCTTGTTTCAGAATTTTCTTTTCATAACCCAAGCTCATATTTTTCAAGCAAACCAATGGTTGAGGTATGTTTTGTGTTGAAATTTTTCTTCAATGGGGTTAAAACCTTCTATTTATAACAGATTTTATGTTTAAAAATGTATTTTTAAAATAACTAGCAAGTTTCTAGAAATTTTTAAGTACTAAATGTAATATTACCAGTTAGTGTTTATCTATTTGTTTACGAAAAGCGCATAATAACAAATAGTATGTTATTCTCTCTGTAAAGTTGTATGCCAAACCATATTAATTGTGAATTTCTTTACGGATCAGGGAAACAAATTATGGGGTGGCCGTTTTACTGGTGCAGTGGACCCCATCATGGAAAAATTCAATGCCTCAATTCACTACGACAAAAGAATGTGGAAGGCAGACATAGAGGTGAGCCAATAGTTGAATAAGTTAATAACTAATGTCTCCATTTTAGTGCCTAAATCTTGATTCATGTCAAAAAATGTTTAAAATATGTTCTGATTTTTTTTACCTGAGCATGTGACATGTGGTAGAAATGCTTTAATGAATTAATGCTTTTTTAAATAAAATTTAATGCCAGATGTTTGCAAGTTTTAAAAATGTTGCATTATAATTGCTTTATTGTGAAGCCAAATTCTCAAATAGTGCTAAGTCAACACCTGTTGCTGAATAAGTTAAAAAAATACCAACATGCTTACATAGCTGATGCTGTTAATGTGTGCGGCTTTGTTTAAGTTTAATTTGGACTGAATCTTTGTCATTGTCAGGGTAGCATGGCCTACGTGAAAGCTTTGGAAAAGGCAAATCTCGTTACAGCTGATGAGCGAGAAGATATCTACGAGGGGCTTGAAAAGGTTAGTCCAAAAAATTATAGTAGGTTGATAATTTTATCTTTAGTGGACATTTTATGTCTTGTTTTATCGTTGTTATGCATTTCTCTCTTTTTTTTTTTTTTTTTTTTTTTACAATAAAATCATTAGGTTTTTAACTAAATGATCAGCAATGTTCCTGACTGATTTTATGTATCTGTTCAAATCGGCTATCACAGCACAGGAAAACAATTGCAGCCAATCAAACTCATCACTATTTGTGCAGATCAACCATATTAGCCAATCAAATTTGCATGACACAGTAGGCCGATTAAGAAATCCCACCAAGTTTTATAACTAGAAATGTCAGAAAGTTGTTTTCACCATTTCATCTGTAGGTACGCCATGAGTGGGAGGCTGGCACGTTTGAGCTGAGACCTGGGGATGAGGATATTCACACGGCCAATGAGAGGAGATTAAAGGTATGGGAGAGAAGAGATCTAACATTGAAATGATTGTGCAATGCTCAATTCTCGTCCTCCATGCCTTGTTTTGTTTGGGTTGACCAATGAGAGGAGACTCAAGGTAAGGGAGAGAAGAGAGCCCACATTGAAATAATTGTGCAATACTCAATTCTCGTCAACCGTGCCTTGTTTTGTTTGGGTTGGCCAATGAGAGGAGACTTAAGGTAAGGGAGAGAAGACAGCTCTCATTGAAACAATTTTGCATTACTCCACCCTCGTCCACCATGCCTTGTTTTGTTTGGGTTGGCTGACGAGAGGAGAATCAAGGTAAGGAGGAGAAGACCCCAAATTGAAATAATTGTAAGAAATTTAGCACTCCTTCCACGCCCATCTCACTTCTCTTTGAGTGGGCCATTTCATAATTATGAAGTATTGTTTGAAGGAGAAGGCAAATCTTTCTACGCCTGTAGCATCTTCTAGATCCTCAGGGAGGACCATGGCATACAATAGGAGACCTTAGAGCAGGGTACCCAATACTTATGCAGGAAAACTGGTGCATGTGGTAGAGTGTTGGTCTCCCAATCTGGAGGTCAGCAGTTCAAATTCCATGATCAGTCAAAAATTCACGCATCCAATTTAGTCCGTTTCTGATTATGTTCGTGTCATTATATGACCTGCTGAGACAGCACTCCTGTTATCCCTGTCTTTGTGTTGTCATACATTAGTCTTGGGGCCCAACCACAATATAGCCTAAATAGTATTGACATTGGATGTTAAGCAACCAACTCAACTCCTTCCCCTGCTATGATTTCCTTCAATCATTTCAGTGTTATAAGACGTTCCAGCTTTTCTCTTCTCATCACATCTTCAAAAATGATTGCTAGGCGTCTTCTAGTATTATAAGATGTTCCAGCTTTTCTCTTCTCATTACAGCCTCAAAAAAGATTGCTAGGCGTCTTCAAGTTGCATCTCTGAGGTTGAATGCATGCTTTAAGATCATTTTGCCATTTTTCCAATTGCTCGACTTCCAGGAGATTATTTTGCCATTTTTCCAATTGCTCAGTTTTCGGGAGATCATATTGCCATTTTCCAATTGCTCAGTTTTTGGGAGATTATTTTGTCATTTTTCCAATCGCTCGTTTTCCAGGAGATTATCGGAGCGACGGGCGGAAAGCTTCACACAGGGCGCAGCCGGAACGACCAGGTGGCCACGGACATGCGGCTCTGGTTCAAGGACGCGGCCAAAGTCTTGTGTGACCACATCTCCGACCTGATCCGAGTGATGGTCACCCGGGCAGAGCAGTAAGTTTGTGGTTACATGTAGTTACACTTTGATTTATGGATGGTGAAATAAAAAAGGAAAAAAAAACAAAATGGAATAACATAATTCTGGTGAACTTTTGACAAAATATTGAATAATTTAATCTTTATTTATTTTTATTTTTTTGCAATTCAGTAAGGCATAAAAAAGTTGTTACTAAATAATTTATATTTGCCCTGTGGTTCAATTCAAATACTCGTTAAAAATTATTTTTCATTCTCCATCTTTTATACATCTGAGATAAAAGATAACACACCATCAGAACCTTTTTCTGTAATATATTTCAATTTTCATATCCTGCCAAACATGAAAGATTTTTTATTGAATTTTTTTCATTTTTGCTCAGCGCTTCATCAAACTTTTGTGGCACACAGTGCTATAAATTTCGTGTTCCATGCCTTTCTCAATGTCTACCTCTGATCTCACAGAGAGATTGACGTGTTGATGCCTGGCTACACACACCTGCAGAGAGCTCAGCCAATCAGGTGGAGCCACTGGGTCTTGAGGTTGGTTTGTTGCTTAAGTTCAACGTCAGTACTATAGAGACTATATAGTGGATGGACGCCAAAACAAACGTCTGACAATTGTAGGGAGATCTAGATTTTTGTCTCAGCTGATTACATTATATATACATCGACCCAACCAGCAGGGATTGAAAATGACAAATAATATTTTTACAGACTAACTTTCAAACCAAGGACCTCAAAAAATAAAAAAAATATATTTTAAAGATTTTTTTTTTTAACCCTACAAGTGTCGCTAGTATTTAGTGTGTGGTGTCTGGCTATATTTGGTAATTTATATAGGGGTCATAAATTGGACTGGGAGGCAGCAAATATTTATTATAAACCATAAAACCTATACATTTTCTGAAAGCTGAGAGGGTCTAGAAAATTTTGAAGCGGGTTTCGGTACCATACAAGTGTTTTGTGACCTTGACCTTGGCCTTGAAATGCCAAGGTCAGGTTTCTAGCCTAAAAAATATCTACTTTGTTATCAAATAACTTGGAAACCAACATGTTTAGCTCAAAAAGATAGGAATAAAAGTTGTAGAGAATTTATTCAGCTTTCAGAAAATGTATAGGTCTAATAGCCTCACACCAAGAGTAAACCAGCTGTAGCAGATCTACGCAACATAACTAATGACCATAAACGTCAAGTAGGTCCCAAGTTTTCTCTCTGATCATTGCCAACACACAAGAATACAATAAAAAAGCATGCAGAAGTAGATTGAGTACTTAGCTGGTTTTTCAGGTCTCTTTATCAACTGGATCTACATCTAGATCTACATCTCCGTTTCTATCTACTTCTATCTCAACTGCTCTTGGAACTGAATCCCTAGGTCTAGATCTAAATCTAGATCTAGATTCTAGATCTAGATCTAACTACTGGCTCCCTGCCTTCACTGCCACTACTAGATCTAGATCTAGATAAAATAACTGAAAATATCAAAATAATCATCAATCTAACCATCTAAGACATCTAAAACTTGTTCTCGAGTAAGTAATTTCCTTCCTGATGGACCTGCTCCTTGGTTATAAATTGTTAGAGTTTGTAGCTTTCAAGAGAAAATCGAGTGTCAACATGTAAACAAAGTTTGAGCTGAAAACAGCTGTTGTCTGCATTCAAAACAACACTGGAAGGAAGTGGAACTCTTCTTTATTCCTATAAGAGTAGTTTCGATTTATTTGGCGGTGTACAGACTCTTTAGTCAGCCATAAAATAAACCCTCTTTTACGGCCGATCTAATCGGCCGAAACACCACAGCAGCGACTTTACGGCCGATTTAATCGGCCGTAAACACTACGAGGGTTTAAACAGGTGCCTCGATAATAGTATAAATTTTTACCAACTGGCTTTCAAACCAAGGACCTCATTATTTGGAGACCAACGCTCTACCATTTGAGCCAGTTCGTCCCCAAGGTCTTGAGATACATAACACACTTTTGCTTGTAGAATTACGAGAGGTTTGTTGTGTAAACTTCTTGAAAGGGATTACCACTGGTATTTTCCAAGTTGACACATAAACTCACTCCTGGCTTGTCTCTTCCTTCTCAAGGATGATCCCATAGGTCAGAATATTGGCTCAAAATAGTTTTATGGATATGTTGACCCAGTAGAATGCGACAAACTTTGACAACCACAGATTTGATTTACGTTAATGATCTGAATTGATGCTTATAGGATTTCCTTTTATGAGTGTTATAAAGAAAAGTTTTGATTTATCCATAATTGAAATCTTAAGTGTTGCATTCATTTTTAAATGTAATATTTTTCGCCTCGGATAAACTCAAACTGAAAATGTTGCATTCATTTTTAAATGTAATATTTTTCGCCTTAAGTCAATGCTAACTCAAATCCTAAAACAGCAACAGACTCTGAAAAGCATAAAAGGGGAGAATGTATTTGGGAAAGAAACAACTCCATTAATAGAATGCTCTTTTGATTTACGAAGACTTTTAAGAAGACATCCTAGCAAAATTTAATCCACATATCTCCTTCTGGAATATTCCAGCTATGCGGCGATGCTTCAGCGAGATGTGGAGAGGTTGGAGCAGATTAAAGATCGAGCAAACACTTTAGTCCTCGGAAGGTGAGCTTCTACAATCATCCTGTGAAAGTTTTGGTTATTCTGCATTATTTTTAAATCAAAATTATTACGCCTAAAATCTATTGTCTGCAGTTGTACTTTTTTTTTAGGTTTTTCAATTTTTTGTTGTTGTCTTGAGTTTTAATATTGTTTGCCACTCTTAATAGGTTATGAATATTGAAACTTTTTTCTTTCTTCAGATTGTGGGGTTTTAAGTGTTGAGCTTTAAAAACATTCTAATTAACTCAAAAAGTCTAAATTCCACCTTGCACCTGGTTCACCCTTGTTGCTTCACATTTTGTTACTTCTTGGTTCTAATTTCTTCTGCTCTTGAATTTTCCTGTGTTTACAAAGTGGGGCCTTGGCTGGAAATCCATTCAACATTGACAGAGAGTTCCTCAGACAAGGTGCGTTGGTTTTTCCTTTTTTTTTTTTTTTTATAACCCCAGTCTTTTTCAGGAAAGAGATTTGAGGTTATATTTTTTTTTAATAAATAAGTATTCACTAAGTCTAATAACTTTAATCAAAACTAAGTACAGTTTCTAGGTACTCAATGTTAAGCAAACAAGCTGAGTTAGGCACAAGTCATCATTTGGACATTTTTAGGTTAATTTTAGTGTTTTAAGCATTTGATGCACTTTAAGAGGTTTAAAAAATCATAAATTCATCATTTCTAGAACCTAGGGCATTTTATTTTATTTGAAAATAAAGAAAAGTAAATATAGAGCAGTTTTATTGTACTTATAGGGCCCTAGCTCAAAAGTTTATCAGTGATTGTGCTCGATTTACTATGGATGCCTCACAAATGTTTAGGCGCATTGTTTGACTTCATATCTGGCGTAATAACCAATTAGATTGTCAGACGTGATTTGCATGTCAATTAACACTCTCTTGTCAACTGAAAATAGAAAAATACTACGCTCAGTAGATATAGACCTTGAAACATGTTTACCTCTGACGCTTAGATGTTTGATAATAAGACCTGAATATGTCTAAAAATCCAGTGAAACTTCTACCTTCAGATTTAATTATGAATAAATTCTTGAATGCAGAGCAAGTATCTTATCCATCTAGCCATTTTCCAATAACTTTCTCTGTGGTTGGATTCTTTCAGAGCTTCATTTTGACAAGATTTCTTCAAACAGTCTGGATGCAGTCAGTGACAGAGATTTTGTTGGTGAGTTGTTTTTTTATTGTGAAAATGACGGGTGGTGTCCTCAGTTAGTAGTAATTAATAAACCCTATGGGGATGAAACAAAGGGCACAAAACAATACAAGAAGAGTTTATCAACAGATCTGTTTTCTAGACATTTTTTTGCTCTTGTGGTCATTTCTGCTTACCTATTGCTGGTAGCTACAGATGAGAAACTAGCTTTTTATTTCTAATAGTGCCACAAATATTTGTTATTTTGGTAATTTTTTATGACCCTAAAGTTTTACAAAG
The DNA here is from genome assembly GCA_003991915.1 of Elysia chlorotica. Taxonomy (NCBI): domain Eukaryota; kingdom Metazoa; phylum Mollusca; class Gastropoda; family Plakobranchidae; genus Elysia; species Elysia chlorotica. The sequence goes on from RQTK01001289.1 coordinate 72,319, forward strand.
ATTTTCACAATTTTAAAGAATAAAAAGCTTTTAGATGCCAGGGAAAGAGAAATCATTTTGGGTCTGAGATTGTCACCAGTTGATTCTGAAATGTCCCAGATTTCATTTGAAGGCTGCATTTTATAACTTTGTTATTCCAAGTAAAACAAGAAAGGGTTTGTCCTTGATATTGTTCATTGTTGTTATACAGAAGCTTATGAATTTAATTTAATGTAAAAGTTGGCAAAATTATGTTAACATGTGCATCCAAATACCTGACCTGAAAATAACAAGGTTCTACAGTAGTAAAGATGAATAAGGCAAATAGAACATTATTACTCTCAGGTCAGGTGTTTCGGATACAAGTGTTTATATAATTTTCCTCATTAGAGTGTAGATCTACCACTTAATAAATTTCACTGGTCCTCCTCCTCCACCTCCACAGTGGAGTTCCTGTTCTGGGCGTCTCTGCTCGGAGTGCACCTGAGCCGCTGGGCTGAGGATCTCATCCTCTACACCAGTAAAGAGTTCGGCTTCGTCACCCTCTCAGACGCGTACTGGTGAGTAAGGGAGGGGTGTGCTGGTTTTGGTTCGTTGTATGTTGCTTAGCATTCAACCTCAGCAATATATAGGCTATATTGTGGATACGTTCTGAAACCAATGCCTAACAATTTTACATGCTGCCACGCAGAGGCAGTGCAAGTATGCCATTGTTTCGATGTGTAGTCAATTTCCAATGTTTAGAGGGAAAGTTTATCAGTAAAATTTTATTTTATTTTTTTTCAAACAAGGGTTGATGTTGAATAAAAAAATTTGAATAGCATTATATGTCCAAACTTAATTTAGAATCATATCTATCTGTTTATCAAGTGCCGTCCTCTACATTTCCCAATCCTTTGCTGCTTTCGAAGCCTACTTTCCTTAGATTTAGCCATTTTGTTAGTCCGCCCATTATTGTTTCTCGTCGTTTTTCCCTTCTGCACTTCCCTTCAACCATTTTCTAGCTTTTCTCTTCTCACCAACTGTATTCAAAATATTACTTATAAATCGCATATTTATATCTATATCTATATATTATCTATATTTATGTGTCACTTAACAGCACTGGCAGCAGCCTGATGCCCCAGAAGAAGAACAGTGACAGCCTAGAGTTGATTCGAGGACGGGCAGGGCGTCTATATGGAAATGTGAGTTTCTGTCAATCACACATCTCCACCAGCTTGATATATAATGGAAGTTTTTTGGGCTTATACGTTTGTACAGGTCAATTGTGATTGTCAGCAACTAGGCTATATATGAGCATCTTACAATTTTACAAGCTGCTTCACAGACGTAGATCTACAATTTGAGAGTTTTCATTAACGACCTACTTCTAACCACTGGAAAAAATACCTAAAAATACAGCTCTAATTACGCACACACATATTGGATATACCATGATTTCTGTCTCAGCCATTTTTAACTCAATTTTTTTTCAAAACAGTTTACTTTTCTGGATTCTATGTCACATGCTTTAATTTTTGGAAAATGCACTTATGAAAGTCAGTTAACATTCTGCAATGGCGGCACAGTGATGCTTAGAATGTTTATTCAATTAACTTTTCTTGTACTTCCTATTATATTTTTTTTTATTCTAATTAAAAAAAAGTTCTTTTCAGATTTTCATAAAACATCACATGTATGACAACACAAATAACAAACACGAATGCTTATAGTCGACCAAGGAATAACAATAATAATAATAATAATTATAATCATAATAATAATAATAATTATAATTATAACAACAACAATAATAATGTGATTACAGTTAATAATATTACTAATAGTTTTTATTTAAATTTAGTCATTGCCTACTAACCTGAATTCTTTCCTCCTCTTTTCTGACAGTGCACAGCGTTCACCATGGCCATGAAGGGAATTCCAAGCACGTACAACAAGGATCTTCAGGTAAGCTCATTGCTGTGTGCTCATCAAATCTCTATCCCAAGTTTGTATGGAGAGGGAGAGGGGAGGGGAGACCTTGTCTGGACACCTCTTTTGATTGTTCCTGATTTGACTCATATTTATAATTATGCTTTTACAGTTCAGGATGCTGCTGGTAGGATGATGTTATGGAGGTGTAGTCGTCTAATAATACTACTAATCAAATATCTCTATCATGCTGTTTAAATGGTCTTACTTAATGCACAGAAATTGTCTTCGATTCCTAAGTCCTTTAGTTTAAGAATCTTCCATACATTCTATTTTTGATCGGCCATACTTAGATCATAGTTTGTTGGCCTTAAATCTGTATAAATTTTTTAAGTTGTGTTTTTATTCATTCTATCAATTGATACCTTTATACTTCTGTATTTTCTTTCACCTTCTGTAACTGTCTCTGTAAATGTTTGCATTTATTTAACCCTTTGAGCCCTGGCGCCCTGGCAGTATTTTGACTCTATACCTAGCCTCCTGAGCTGAAAATAGTTTCTAGGCCCACAATGTCCATCATCGAAATATGTGTTCACTGGTGTGTTACTGTGTAGTTCTTAGTCCATTCTAGATCTAGATCTACATGGTTATTAAGGGGTGTTACGATACTACAGTATAGTAAAAGCTCCTCCGCTTTAACTGTATCTTGGGCTCAAAAGGTTAAGAAATAAAAGGTATGTCTTGTTATACATCAAATACATTCTCTCTTGATAATTTTTTTTTTATATAAACTACTGGATGTCAGATACTCTAAGTCTAAAGCATTTTCTTTTATCAACAGAGATAATCATGTTTTGTTTTTTTTAAACATCTATAATTATGGTGTCTATAAGTGTTTAATTTGTTGTTCTATCTAGGATTTGTATTGAAATATTTTCTTTACCATAAAAAACTTGTAACTTTTATATGATTCCAGGAAGACAAGGAAGCCATGTTTGATTCGTTCGATACGCTAAATGCGATTCTTCAAGTGGCGACTGGAGTTCTGTCAACTCTTAAGGCAAGTTTTATACGGTTGCTCGATTTTGATTGAGTTAGGAGAAAAATTATTAATCACTCTAAATAAGGCAAGTAAGAAATAGTAGTCCAATGTCAGAATTTCAATGAAACATGCTTAGGAAAAGCTTTGTTATTATTTCATTTCCATTTCACATCTATAAACAGTCTTTTTGTACATTCTAAAATATAAAAAGAAGCTGGTGCATGTTAGTTTTCTATTTAAAACATTTATTGAAAAGTGTTAAAACTTTTCAGTCAGTCAATGAAATATACATAACTTGCTCATGTACATCTTATTTTTAGTTGCATAAAGTATTAGCAAAGGGTTATACTTACAATATCTTTTTTATAATGTATTCTGTGTTGGTAAATTTTTGCATTAATGAATGAAAATTTACTTAGGAGATATTAATGGAATAAATTAAATAAACTAAACACATAAAATTATGAACGTATGGCTTTGTTTAAAAAAAAATATCAAACTCTTTTTGTATGGGTAAACCTTTGCCTTGAAGACCACAACGTTTCGCTCTACAACTGCATCCAAGTTCTTTTATATGTTCTACAGACCATCAAACTCCTTGTATTATTGATTTCAGATTCACCCCGATAAGATGAAGGGTGCACTAAGTCCCGACATGCTGGCAACAGATATTGCTTACTATCTTGTGAGAAAGGGTGTAAGTAAAACTATCTTGTGAGAAAGGGTGTAAGTAAAACTATCTTGTGAGAAAGGGTGTAAGTAAAACTATCTTGTGAGAAAGGGTGTAAGTAAAACTATCTTGTGAGAAAGGGTGTAAGTAAAACTATCTTGTGAGAAAGGGTGTAAGTAAAACTATCTTGTGAGAAAGGGTGTAAGTAAAACTATCTTGTGAGAAAGGGTGTAAGTAAATCACAGTTTCATTCTTTTATTATTATTTTTTTTCCCTGTACAGTCTACATTACTCTAAATGGAAACTGAATAGCTCAAAACTTTTCACTGTTTTTGAAGGATAAGCCCTACCCTTTACATATTGCTGTAAATAGATATACCAAAAACATACCTTTTAGGGGCAAATTATAATCTTAATGCTTATTGCTTTAACTTTCTAACCCATAGGATTGTTAGACGTCAGTCTTAGGGTCCGTCCATAATATAGCCTATATAGTGCTGATGTTGGACGTTAAAACCAACTCAACTAACCCATAGGGTTAAAAAGAATTATACCAAAACCATACTGATTTTTTTTGTCAAATCATATCTTGATGCTTAATTCTTTCTAAAAAAAAATTTTTTTTTTTTTGCATTGTGCAGCTTCCATAACTGATTTTTTTTGTCAAATCATATCTTGATGTTTAATACTTTCTAAAAAAATCTTTTTTTTCATCGCGCAGCTTCCATTCCGAGAGGCCCACGGTATGGCCGGGCTGTGCGTGGCGCTTGCAGAGAAGCAAAGCATCCCGGTGTCCCAGCTCTCGCACAAAGACTTCCAGTCTGTCAGGTTTGCCGCTTCAGTAGAAGATTGTGTCTTCTAATCTTTCAATAAACTCACAACACTTTGAAATTTGGAATTTTTTTTTTTTAATATATGGTGTTTTAATAAAATCTGTATTGTTTTTTATTATTATAATTTTTTTACAAGTTGAAATGAGAAGTTTGAGATAGAATATTTTATAATTCATAATCATAGTCCTGGGTACCCAATTTGAATGTAAGAGAATATTTTATAATTCATAATCATAGTCCAGGGTACCCCATTTGAATGATAAGTACAATGGAACTTACTTTAACAAAACTGGTGTTGTGGGCTGGGATTTTTTTTTTTATTTAAAATTTTAATTGTATGGCTTTGTTTGCTTGTTTTGTAGCTTCCAGCGTCAGCATTATATAGACTATATTGTGGACGGACCACAAGAATAACTTCTGGCAATTTTATGTGCTGATACACAGAGACAATGCAGGGAGACCTGGACTCATGACTGAGCCAGAAACATTATACTGACACCGACTTAAGCAGTAGGGGACTAAGTTGGACAAATAAGTTTTTGACTGATTGTAGGTTTTAAACCAGGGACCTCGTGATTGGTAGACCAATGCTCCACCACTTGCACCAATTCACCCCCCTTAATGTGAAGTACCATGGAACAGAACTGAATGTGTGGGTTGGGTATATATTTATATATTTTGTGTGTGCGTTGTGTTTGTTTTTTTTGGGTTTTGTTTTTCTTTACCGACACTGTAACTGTTTTAATTCAATATTTTTTCCTTAAATTTTACAGCAATAAAATTGAAAATTTCATTTTATTTTATTTCTTTTTGTTTTTTGTCTCCACAATTACATACAGCTCCAAGTTTGAAGACGATGTGGTCGACGTCTGGGACTACGACAACTCTGTGGAGCAGTACGCAGCTCAGGGCGGCACTGCCAAGGAAAGTGTTCGAACCCAGATCTCGTCTCTCCGAGCCTGGCTGGAGCTCAAGTGTGACAGCGGCGTGATCACCAGGAAGTAGGCACTTTTTACGGAGGGCCAGATTGGACCAGTTTATACCAGTTTTTGTTACAGGCAGCGGAGATATACATGTTGTGTACATTTTCAAGAACCTTTTGAGAAATGGTTTACTTGAATGTGACTATGAATTAAACTACAAACTGAAATGATATGTGTGTGTGCATGGGAAAAGGGCCCATATGTCGGTAAACTTGATTTTGAGATAGGAAAGTTAAACCATTTCTAAAGCATATCTGAAAATTTTAGTGTCCAATTTTGAGTTTAAAAGCTTGAAATATTGGTTTTTGGGAGCCCTATCAGCTCTAAAAAATCTTAAATTTGTGCTAGAAAAGCCGTTTTTCTTTAAAACTGTGTTTTCGCAATTTGTCGCATAAAATATGTAATATCTCAGGACCTAATTCAGATATCTTAAAAATTCAAAAAGCATGATATTCAGCATGATATGAGCAATCTGGAAATGCATTTATCTCAACATCCATATCTGCCGACATTTGGCCCCTTTTCCCATGCACACACACATATGTTTTGAAATATACATTCATTTTAAACTGTAAATTAAGAGAAGAAATGTTCTTCATCTCTTTAAACATCTGATCTGTGCATTTGAATATCCTTCACAGAAAAACAAAGAATACGTTGATATTAGATGGAGCATTTGTAAAGTGTTCTTCCCCCCACCCACATTAAAAAAAAAAGATAATTTTTTGAAAATTTAGTTCTCCACTCTGGACAACAGTTCTCGTTAAACATTTGTAAAGTTTCTGGCAGGGTTCCATTGCAAGAATTCAATAAGAATTAGTTTGGAAGCTTACTGTTTAAACAGATTGAGTTTTAACATTTTGTACTATTTACACAGAGGTTGTGGAACGCTGCTTTATTTCTATTCACGCATGCCCATTTTCAAAAATTCTATAGTTATAAATTCATATTTTCTCCACCGTCATTTTTCTGTTTTACACTAGTAGTTACTACGTTGTTGTTTTTTTCCTGTGCCATTTTTATTTTTACTTTGTTAATTTTCTATTGTAAAAAAAGTCAACTGTGTGCCATCCTAATTTGAATTGTAAAAAAAGTCGACTGTGTGCCATCCTACTTTGAAAGAACGCACTTCCCTCTCCCCCTACCCCTTCTTTTATGTTTGTGTCTACAATATATATTAGCTTTAGCTTTATACAAGACGCTTTGTTGTTTTCTTTAATATTGCAATATTGATTTACTTATACAGATATGAACCATATAAATAATGTTATCAAAACAAGAAATATAGAATTAGAAAGAAATGATGCTAGTTATTTTGAATTTTTTTTTGTCATTTACGGTTTAGTGACGCAACAGTTTTAACTCTTACAGATCGCTTACTCTTGTACGGGATATGGGACCTATTTTTTTGTCTCCCCAAATCCTACTCATGGGTGAAGTGTGTGCAGCAATTCCTGTTATTTTTCAGCTGTTTGCTAAAGATGTCGTGATTCAAGAATTCATTTGCATTTTCAAGGTTTCTCGCAAGAATCAGTTTAAAGATGGCTAGGAATCAATAGCTATAGGTTCTTTGAAAAGATTGGTTTTGCTAACTGGAGATGTGTTTTATAGTACAATCTTGCGACATTCCGGTTTTAAATTAGTCTTAAAATTCTTACTCTTACATTCACTTTTTATTTCTGAGAAATTTGTATTTTCCATCTTGTTTAGCTTTATTCATTTGCTTTGTATGTGCAATGCCATAGCACCTTACATGATTGGATTTTGAAAAGCTACAAGGCTGAATTATGAAGTACAAGTGACTTCGTTTGCCATATCTGTTGACATTTTATCTTATCTTTCCCAAATCAAATCAGCTCTCGACAATCTAAAACATTTTTTGTCTTATTTCAATCATTGGTTCATGCTTGTCAATACTGACAGAACGAACATTTTCTTTGTATCGATTTACATTTTAACAGCTCTTTACTATTACTATTTCAACCATATTGACACATTTAATGTTTTTAGATAGCACAAATAAGTAACTTTTAAAAAAATATTTAAATCAATAAAGAAATAATGAAGGGAACTTGGGCAATTTGTAATATTTGTAATAAAATACAAAGAAGATCACTAATGCATACAAAATGAGTGAAGATTGCATACCATTTTGAGAATTTACTATACTGTTATTCTTTGTTATAGCCATAGCCTAGTGATTCTGTCTTTGCGAAAACATTGTGTCTGGATTATATGTAACTAGAAGGTGGAATACCATAAATACTAATAGAGTCAATAGCACTTCCTTGTGTATGAAATATTTTTCATTTTTTGGTAGTTTTTATGACAATGTTCTGAACAATTTTCTAGTCAATTTAGCATTTTTTACTTAAAAGAAATTAACAAAACAAGCTTCAGTGTCAAAGGAAACTGTGTTGGCTTTGTGGCTTGTGTAACACCCACTCTATTATCTACTTATGCAGATATAGCCTATATAGTGCTGACGTTGGGCGTCAAACCAACTTAATCAGAACATCTACTTATGCAGTCGTGTATTAATTGTAAACCTTCCAGCTCTGCCCCTCTTTGCAGGAATAGAGAGAAAGGTCGCGAATTGTCCTTTTTTATTTATTAAATAAAGCACAAGTTGAGTTAACTATTAAGTCGGCATTTCCACAGGGCTAAGCACAGCACTGAACACTTACGCAATCATCCCAGGGCATGCAGGCACGCACGCTTGGTGCACAAAGCATGTGGCTTTCAGAAAGTGCACGAACATGTTGTCAGCTGTGAAAACTTAAAACCATCGCCGCTTACAGTACATTCTTTGAAAGTTCAGTTAAGTGTGCTTAGTATTGTTTTATCCTGTGAAAATAAGCTCTTAGTCAGCATAATGACTTTGAGATATTAATATCCAAGTTACGCTTTTTGCCAAAGATTTCATGCATAATGTCATCCAAAACAGAAGAGGTGAAATATCAGAATTTTTTTCAAGGTGTTCAACAGATGCCACAAGTTCTTAGCATCGTCATAGAAACTTTTGTTGCATGTGAATTGTTGCTTTTCCTGATCCACCACAAATGGTTTGGAATTAAATGTTGATTAAACTAGTAATGTTTTTCCTTTTTTTTCATTTTCGTTGGTTTGAACTTCTGCCTCGTGTAGTTCTGTGTCTTATTTTAATTGGTAGATGCAATTAATGGCAGCACCTGTGGAAAATAAAAGGACTAAAAGTAATGCACAACAATTTTATCAACTCGGAGTAAATTGCTAAAACCTAAAGAGGAGTTCAAAAAGATGAATAATACACACAAAAAAAAGACAACAGAAGTATGAACGATGTATTTTATTTTATTTCATGAGGATGTTTAAAGTAAAATGTGAGACTTCCTGTCTCTCTATAGTAAAAAAAAAAAAAATTCTTCATCTTACGTAGATAAATATCGCCACCATTTATATTAGAACATGAACAAGTATTTACATTGCGTACATGTGCCATGATACTGTTGCTTAATACTAAATGATATAATTATTATACAAGGTTATATATACCCAAAAGCACCAATATAATTATATATACGTTTTAAAGTTGTTTTTTTTTCTTTGCAAACAACAGCGTGGTTCATGAAGCATCACAGGGTTAACCACAAAACATAATTGAATAAATTGCTTAGTGGCATTTCTGCCCAAGAAATAACTAATTTGCAACCTTTATCAAACTCAAGGCAAATTATTGATACCTTATAAGGGATCTGATCTGCATTATATTCTTTCAGTTCAGTAGAAAATTTACCTGTTTAAATTTATGTAAACTTGTCAAAAGTGTGATGCAAAATTGTATGCATATATTGTATCACAGCAACTTAACAACTCAAACTCGACAAAGATGTCTGTCACAGCAAGGTTTCCTACAATTGACTTGACTGCAAAACATTTACAATTTTTTGAAAATATGCATACTAACACCATAGAGCTTAATTACGGCTAAACTCAATTTATTTTTTTAACTACACATACTATTCATTGTGTATTGCTTCTTTGAACAGATGGAAAATATATATTTATATCTATATATACAACAGTTCAGAATAATAAGGGAGTACATAAAACATAGTATTATCACTAAATTGATAAGAACACTGGATTAAGGATTTGCTTAATAGTTACATTAAGTAGGCGCCAATCACTGGGGGGAAAAAATGAGTGAAAGGGGAAAAGACCAAAAAAAATTTTTTTTAAATGGGGGAGGATTGAGAAGAGAGTAAGCTTGGGATAGAGTTTGAGGTAGACAAAGACAAAACTGAGACTGAATGAGGAGAAATAAAACCACACACACACAAAAAACTTGCGTAAGATTAGAGATATTTCGGATTACACTTGCATGTTGAATTAGTAACTCAGGGATGTAAGAGAGATATAAATTGAGCAACAAGAAAAATGCAAAATCAACATTAACATTTTCTTAAAATAAAATGCACATGATCAAATATGCATATAAAATCACAGAAAGTTAGATTATTTTGTCATGTTTTTTTCCACTTGTAAAAAAAAATAATAATAATTGGAAATACCCGGTACACAAAATGAATATTGGCCTTCTGAAGTATTCTACAAGGAAACTTGATGAAACTGAGTAAAAGGGAAAATGCAAGCAAAAAATTAAAATGAATAAGTATCAAAATGAAGGATTACAATTCACCAATTAAAGCTTTAGCAAATATGATTTAGATAATTAAGCACAATGCTCTCAAAATCATAGTGCCTACATGAGAATCATCATTAATTTAATAAGTGAAAATAATTACCCCAACCCTTCACTACTCTTAAAATGTTGCTTTTTCTTAACTTTTGAACCTGTAACTTTCGACAAAAAAAGCTGCTAACTTCCTATCCCAGCCCTTGTCAACCAAATCTATCTCCAAACAATCTAAATAAATATATTCTAACACCCCTAAAATTGCATTAAAAGTTGATATTTACAACCATCCATTTCCCCAAATGGCATAAAATACAGGAAATATTCCAGAACACAAAAAAATCTTAGTCAGATTCTAAAAAGGTGCAGAGAGTAGATTTTTATTTTAAACTTCTAACTTTAAATTAAAAACCTTAAACCTCACTCAATAGGTCTATTGTGCTCAGGTATAAGCTGGCTGTATAGAGATAAATGCACATCAAGTAGGTTTTATTAACATATTAACAGAATCAAAAAATAAGATGTTTCACATAGCTTAATACATGTGTAAAACAGTTGCACACATTAATCTATCCAGAGAATAGCAGACACATTTGTCTGTGTGTGATATCATAGCGCTTACATGATTATTTCAGAAAACTTTGAGGAACTTAGAATTATTATTTAAGCATATTCATGAGGTAAACATACCAATTTCATCTTTAGGTTGAATACCTTTTTTTCACTACTGGTGATACCATTTATAATATGTTCCCACAAGCCCCAGGTGCAGACAACAATGCAATTTTTTTTATTGAGACCCCCCCCCCCCCTCCCACCGACTCTTTAATGCATAGTTATTAGCATGCATTTGCATACCTTTTTAGGCAATTCTATCACCGATCACCGAGTTACAATGTCGAGCATAGTGTCTCGTAAGTACCCTTTTAATAAGTAAGAAGAAAAAAATGTTCTTTGTGAAGGTGCGACGCAGTTAAATTAATATAAATGCCATTTTATTACATTGATATGAAGTTATCAATTGATTTCGGTCATCACATGTTAGCTAATAATGAAGTATAGTAACAATTTTTTGTAAAGGTTGAAAACTCTGTATAGAAGCAATGCAACACACATAAACAGTGCATTGAACAGTAGTTAGTTGCGTAAATCTAGCCCTAAGCACCAGTTCATTCTTATTTATATTAATGGAAGAGAAAGAGTCTGCGTTCCATCATGCTGTCTCAACACAGCTGCAAACAATTTAAGTATCGATCACGTATTCTATATATATGTGTGTTTAACTTGACGAAGAGTCCATACATCTTCAGAAGCAGAGTTGTTGTCTTTTGTATGTGTGAAATAATTGATGACAAAAATAAACACCTTAATTTGAGAAAATCAGCTTTATCGTCACAACACTAATCCACACCAGTAAGTGCATGGTCAGTAGAATAACATTATTTTTTTTTAATTACTTGTGCAGGCATTTCATCCTTAATCTTTAGTAAAAAAAAAAAAAAAATCTTAAGAAAAAGATCAACTCCATCAATACAATAGAAATACGTTTTAGACCTCTAATCATATTGACTCCTAGCTCAAAATTGTATTTTTTTTAATACATTACATGGACCATTTCTCTAGCCACACACAAAGATGTTATCACAAGATCGATAGTCTACCAGAAACATATCATCACTGCTAGTTATTTTTTCTGTCTACAGGTAGGTTTATTCTTAGCCGTGCACTGAGACCTTCACCTTGCTTCCTTGCACAGCAGAACTTTTCAAGGGTCGTTTCCGCAGTCATGCACAAATACTTCCTCCATCTTATCCTCTTGGTTGAACATAGGCAAATAATGTCTCTTCCGAAACAAGACCTCTGAAAATGAGAGAATTTCATATTGCTCTTAAACATAAATAAAAGAAAACTAAAAGGCTTTTTGTAAATGTTTGTCCAAGCCATGGAAGATTACAGTGTATATTGAAGTACATAATAAATTGAAATCGAAGCTAACAAGCCATAAATAATTCCAATCTTTCAATTCAAAAACTGGCAATACAAATTTAAAAAAGCTTTCTTTTTGCATTAACTTGTAAGTCCAAACTATAGAGAGAAAAAAAAACAACAACCCGTATCAGAGTCTATATTTTATTATGAGAACCCTGTTTTTTTTTCTGCACATTATGATAACAGTGATGCCAAGAGGATTTTTTTTTTTCAATGTGCCTCTCGCGCAGAGCTGCATTGCATGATATTGGGTCTTAAAACACAACCGTTAGGCCTTTACTGAATGCTTATCTACCAATTTTTTAAATTTTTTTTTTTTTACTGTAAATCTTTAAATTTATGGAAAATTGGCATCTGTGCTATGATACTACACGCCCTGTAGGTTTCCTCAAAAATCTTATACTGACACTGGGGCACAGACCAAGATTTGAACTACTCATTAATACACAGCAATCACCACCTGGTGGGCTTTCCAGCATATGTCTCAACATTCTTCCCAATTAATAAATTAACTTGTTTGGTCCCTCTAACTTACTAAAGTCCACATTTATTTATGAGGTGCGACTGAAAGGGTTAATGAGAACTAAAGACTTAGAAGCCTCTATGCTTGCTGGTTTTGTAAGACCATCCCCAGTAACTAGGGTATATTTGCCGACGGGATGATTCTTTGACGGAGAGAAGCTCTCCCCAAGTTTTATGCCTCCCAAGTTCTTAAGGCGGATCCTATATGGCAACCGGTCCAAAGACTAACATCTGACAATTTTACGCGCTGCTTACACAGCAGACAGTGTAGGGATAGAATCTACAAAGACTCCTGTCTTAGCTGCTCACACTAAAGTGACACCAACCCAACCAGTAGGTTATTTCTTGCAAGACGCTGAGCTTACAATATATCATACTAACCTTCCACCGTGAGAACGTGACTGCTGTCGTGGAAAGTTACCTCCCTGTATTTGATATTTCTGTTGTGGAAGCCTCGAAAGTACCACAGAGAGAACAGGATCAGACACGAGATGAAGACAAGACAGATCGCAGCAGACTCTGCATCAAACTGCCTGTTGTCACACAAAAAACAAAAACAAAAACACATAAAATAATTTAGCAAATAAGAATGCATTGATAAGAAAAAACAGATTTATGAACTTCAACCAACAGATTTAATAAAGTATTTTAATAAAGTGACCATATTAGATTTTTGTTACACCTAGCTTTTGTCTCTTAACAACATTAATTTTAGTATGTGGATAATACAGCACACTGACAAAGAGTTATAGTGTCCAAAGAGGTTTTAAAAGGTATAATACTTTTTTTTTATGACTGAATTAACGAGAAGTTTCCAGTGCGTTAAAATTGTTTTCATTTAAAAAACCCTACTGCCTAATAATGGTATCCAGTATATATAACAAGTCGTATCTTGTTACTGTCACATTTACAAATGTTAATTTTAGTACTCAAACTATTTTAAAATGAACTTTGCAGATCCTGTAAACATTAATCATTTGATACAAACTGTCAGAACGGATCTATGGTAAACTTGTTGCACTTTTCAAGGAGTGAATCTTTCTTCAAATTCTAATTCTTTTTTAAATGCCAATATGTACAATTTAATTCATTGCGGCAAAAGATGTTAATTTGTGTTATACAAACATGATTATTCATCAAGAACTAACTTTAAAAATTGAACAAAATTCAAATACATATAAATGAAAGTATCACTTACAATTGCTTTTTTGCTTGCCGTTCTTCATAGAACTCTCTTAAGTAGGAAGAATTAAAGTCATCAGATGATGTGTTTGTTGTGACAGTCCTGTTGTCTTCAACTTCATTTTGCTTTAATTCGGACTGAGCTTTTTCCCCATCACCATCTCTTTTCCATCTGCTCTTACTCCTTCTAATCTGATTACTTTCAAAAGTCATATTTTTACAATTTGACATATCTACATAATTTCAAATTCTTCAAAACCCTTGACAAGCTTATCAAAACTTTTTGGCCTTGTGGAAATTTGTTCTCTATAAATAAACTGGAACTATTTTTTGTCAAATTCAATTTTTTAAACAAACTTGCATTGCACTTACAACACATTATTACAGGTTTTTCATTTTGCTGTAGTTCATGTTTAAGCGTATCCGCATGCTCACTTTCTGGGAACAGCAGAAACATAGTGCGAGTTTGCTCCGATGGTAATGATACTGGTGAATGATGTTGACTTGTGTTGGAATGTCCAACAATATTACAGCAAATCTTCCTTGAAGAAATATTATATAAACAAAAGCTGCTTAGGTCTTCAGACTTTGTTTGTTATGAGTATTGATCATCTCACTTTTATCAGAATGTGAGCAATTCATTGACAAACTCTTGTTGGGTAAGAAGTTGACAGGAAAACTAGAATTAAGACTCATGATTATAAAACAAGTGACAGTGGATGCAGATGATGCTAATAGAAGTTTTCCATGTAGATTGTTGCATGACAGTATGATAAATACTTTAAAGTCTTCATTTGATGGACTTGTCCTTTCAAGAGTCATGCTTGTAGACAAAACTGTAATCTGAGGATAACAATTTTTAAATGTTTGATAAAATTTAAATTTACAACGAAACAAAAAGATGGAGGCCTTTGAAAAGTATTCATTGAAGTAAAGTATAACTAGACATTCACAACATTAGAAAAATAATCAATGTTTGAGAAACCCTGAACCTAAAATAAGAGAGAGAGAGAGAGAGAGAGAGAGAGAGAGAGAGAGAGAGAGAGAGAGAGAGAGAGAGAGAGAGAGATATATATATATATATATGAGTGTGTGTGGGGGGGGTGGGGGGCGGTGGTGATGAGGGCGAGGAATATTTATTGCCAAAACCTTACTCCCAGTTCATGGTGTTGGTATGCACAAATCCTTGATTTAGACCCACCCGTTGATCTCTAGATGAAATCAAGTCAGTGTTTTAGAAGGCTTAGATCTAAATATAAAATATATTTACCTGACTTATCACTAGTATCGCAACAGTGTAAGGCTGGAAAACGAATTCCTTCATTTTCATATTTCTGGGTCATTGTAGTTTTGCTGCAGCTAAAACGTCATAAAATGTTTCTCAACACAATGGTTGACTCGCGTGTTTAAAGATGTCAATTTTTTTATTTTTTTTTTACTATTCAACCGTTACAGTTACAGTTAACGACAAGAAAACAGGACATCAGACAAGAAAATGACAGATATAGATCTAGATCTGGGCCTACTGATAGCTTGCGTGGAAACTGATAAGTAAATAAAAGGGAAATCACTCTCCTTTTTTTTTCTTCCAAACATATCAATCAAACTAATAGTCGATATATTAAGACTTACTTTCCGATATAGAGATTTTAGGGGCTAGAGGAAATCCGCTTTCTACGTTAGTACATGTACTAAAGTAACTTTATAACAGTTGCTGTACATAGTGTGAATTTTAACATATGCACTCCCTTCCAAACTCAAACTCGAATATCTTTGATTTAGACCCACCCGTTAATATATAGGTGAAACTAAGTCAGTGTTTAAGAAGGCTTAGATCTAAATATAAAATATATTTACCTGACTTATCACTAGTATCGCAACAGTGTAAGGCTGGAAAACGAATTCGTTCATTTTCATATTTCTGGGTCATTGTAGTTTTGCTGCAGTTAAAACGTCATAAAATGTTTCTCAACACAATATAAACGACTCATGGTTGACTCGCGTGTTTAAAGCTATCAATTTTTTTTTTACTTTTCAACAGTTACAGTTACAGTTGACGACAAGAAAATGACAGATATAGATCTAGATATAGAATCTAGATCTAAGCTTACTGATAGCTTGCGTGGAAACTGAGTTAGAAAATAAATAAAAGGGAAATCACTCTTCCTTTTTTTATCTTCCAAACATATCAATCAAACTAATAGTCGATTATTAAGACCTACTCTTTCCGATATAGAGATTTTAGGGGCTAGAGAAAATCCGCTTTCTACCTTAGTAGGCTACATGTACTAAAGTAACTTTATTAAAGTTGCTGTACATAATTTCAATTTTAACATATGCACGCCATGGCTGAAAGAGTAGCGGAAGAGTAAATTTATAAAAGTTTATGTGTGTGTACATAAGTCCAATGTCAACATAATTTATGCACACCGTGGCTGAAATTGGCCAAGTGTTAGACTACTCTATAATACTTAATTCAAATTGTATTAACGTTAAAAAGTAATGTTACTTTGTATAATGAAAGCTTTACAAAAATTATAAAACTTTAGAAGTAAAACACAGACTGAAAACACAATGACAGGTTTAAGGATTAAAACGAAGACTTGTCTTGAGATATGTATATGAATGGATAGGCCTAGAAGAGAGGTGGTGGTGTAAACAGGTATCAATACCAGTGACAGAATTAAATGCCATACAAAGAATAGTCTTCTGCCTGTTGCTTCGGTATCTGACCTTACAGCGGATCTGGTAACCGTGTACGTAGACACTTCCTTAAAAATTGTGTCCATAGGTGAAATCAGCTCTCTTGAACTCATTAGGCCTTTTACACCCCCCCCCCTCCTCTATCCAAAATGTGAAGCTAATGTGAGTTGTAAACATCCAAATACATATTTTTTAATTATTGTAGCCTGTAACTACACGACGGATGGGTGTGTTTATTTGTACACAGAGAAAACTCCATTGCCCGTGTACACACATTGAACTCAAAGTGTCCAGGTCCTACGCTTTCTTTCCTTCCGAGTTGCAAGTTCAGTTTGTGGATTTAGCACCAGTCTTATTGTTATACATTATTCATTCTATATTATGTGAGCAACTTCTACAAATAATACTTTCTTTACGTATTTTCGGCGTCATTTGGTGAATTCTGTCTGTGAAATTCTGCATACAACTATTATCTGATACTGGCTTGACTTGACTGTAGGCTACATACTATATTGAAGCAGGTAAGAGAACAATATGAGATAAATGATTAGAAAAATTGCCGATAATATGTCCACCTGGATTGACCATTGGTATAAACAGAAACCAATAAATGTAACATAATAATCATTGAAATTTGATGCTTTAAATTGATTTTGCTGTTTTCTTGAGATCCACTTTGTAGTTGAATTAAATCAGTGCATACATAGGCCTATTCAAGATATTAAATAAAAAGCTTTGAGCAAATACATTTTTTTTAATTGCACCAGTAACAAGAACAACAACAGACTACCAACAACAACAACATCGACGTCGTCGTCGTCGTCGACGTTGTTGTTGCTGTTATAAAGGAACGTTTGGAAGCCCTCTATTGAGGCACACTGATGTGCCTCATGTGGGAGAGCATTAAACTCCTTGATTGTGTGTGGAAAGAAGGAGTATTTCCTGTAATTTCGGCTGCTGGGTTCCACGACGTACTGATCTTTGTTGTTGTTATTGTTGTTGTTGTTGTTGTTGTTGTTGTTGTTGTTGTTGTTGTTGTTGTTGTTAATTTGTTGTTGTTGATGGTGGCAGTGGTGGTGGTGGTACTGCTGCTGCTGCCGCTGTTGCTGTAGCTGTTGTGGCTGATTTTGTTGTTATAATAATCTTTTGATTTTGTTTGTTTGTTTTTTAGTTCTTGCACAGCGATGGCGAGTCCAGATACACTTCGTCTCGAAAAGATGGTCTCATTGCTTGAGAAAGAAACACAGTTCTATGAGAACAAAACGGCCGCGGAATATCTGGACTCCCTGCAGCAGTACATGAACTCTATGACCTTGACCCTCACGTACTCGAGGGAGCCCGTGGATTACGACACGGCTGCTGGGATAGCTTGGGTTATCACCGTCCCCGTCATTTACTTCGGCAGCGTCGCTTTCGTGATGGCGCTTTTGCTGGTCTTCTTCAAGCACACAGACATCCACAAGCTGGAGGCCACGCGTGGAGATGAAGACGAAGAAGTTGACGCGGTGAATGCAGCACTACGACGGAGCAGCGGTGGTGGGGTAGATCTAGAGAACAATGTCCATGGGCATGAACGCGCAGTTGTGGTCGACTGTAATGGCGCTTCCTCTACCGGCAAGGGCGCGGCTTTCCTCAGGGGGTACGTGAACGCTGCGGGTGAGGTTGAAGGCGCGTCAAGAGCCTCGGCCACGTCCAAGGGATCCGTCCGTTCTCTGGGCGTGCTCACTAACCTCAACGATGGCGGAGTGGTCCGCCCACATCTTAATGTCTTCCAACCGAACCCGCCGTCAGCACCTTCGGCCTTGAGTAGACACGGCATGACCACATTCGAGTTGATGGCAAGGCGGCGTCTGTCCAAAAGCATAGAAGAGTTGAGGGACGGGGCGAGACCGTTGGTTTCTCACGGCGAGTGGTCAGGACTGGGCGCTGTCGGAGGTCGCACTAGCCTGGAAGTGAACGTGACATCCGGGGGACCCCAGCTCACGTTGTTAGGCTCAGATCTCGCGGGGCAGGAGACTCTGCCCGGGAGTAGGCGCCCCAACAGCATCGACAGTTTGGATAATGCATCACGGGACAGCTTGAGAGCCAGCATGGAGCTGCACAGAGAATCTGTGTCCGGGCTGCGTCCAGGCGATAAGTATAGCCGTCAAGGAAGAAGCCCAAAGCGGGTCGCTCAAGATGGCAAACAAACTATCAACTGTTTCAGTCGAGGAGCCTCGTTTTCATCCTCCAGCCTTGACACAGCGAGTAGGAGTAATGGCGGACTGGGCAACATAAACCACAGCTTTATCGATTCAGATATAGAAAGTGTTAACTCTCAATCTGGTAGCAACACATACTCCGACATCGTTAGTTTTTCCAGAGCTCACCTTGGAAAAGGTGGTGAAAACGTTGGATTCGTTAAAAGCCGAGAGAAAGGATTTGACAATGCTATCTTGACACATTCGAATCACCCACCGGATTTGATCGATCACTTACAGACTCCTAGCAACGCAGTGGAAGGTACCAGTTCTAAACATAGTACTAAAACAACGCATACGGTTGGGAGTAACACTGCTGACATGGATATCATCGACCGAGACACAAACTGGTCCAGACCTCAACATTCAAACTCCCAGTTTCACTCCCAAGCCATGAGTTCTTGGTCAAGCACGAGCGATGTTGCCGCCGCTTCTGGTCGCTTTTTCAGCCCCGCCCAGCGAGGCCGCCCACTGTCTCTAGACATGCTAACTTCCTGGTCGGGCGATATGGAGAGCCAAGTGCCGAGTGCTACGGGCAACGCTGTCAGAAAAGTGCCAAGGCAGCTCTTCGCGACCACCCCTCAGATGTCCAGAAAGACTGGGAAGGATGCTCGCCTCACTGTGGACTCAGCCAGCCAATCAGCCCCAGCCCGTCACGCGGAGCAATATCCCTATAACTTCAAACTGAGCTCTTTGGACATTTCACCAGAAAACTCATCGTTTCAAAATGGCGGCAGGCGATTCAGGCGTCTCGCCGACTATAGCAGCTCCAACTCCAACTCCAACACGCAAGAGAGTCCTGTTCGTCCTCAAGAGATCACCGACCCAAACAAAGGCGGCCTGAGAAGTGTTACCCCTTTACATAGTGATCAGCCGGCCATCTCTAATGCCCAGCGAAATGGCGCCTACAGTCGTCAAACCGAAGAAAAAACCAACGGCAGAATGCGGCATGAACCAATCAGCCTTAGCAACCTCAAGAACGCCCCTGACCGCCATGTTGCACGCAGAGACTATTTGCACCCATCAATCCAAGAGAGCTCCGACACTGGGCATGGGGAGACAAACCACATCGCCACGTCCGACCTGTCTACAGCCGCGTCCGGCTGGACTTCTCCTGAGAGCGGTGGACCGCCCGGGACAGACGCAGAACACACGGGCAGCTCGGCAAACAGCACGATAGACAGCATCTCCAGCAGTCTCGCGCCGTAAGTTGTCGTGGAGATTATAGATTCATAAGGACTTACAAAATAATTTGTCCCATTTCTGAAACTGTAAAAATGGACTTTTAAAGTATGTTAAAATGTAGATTGGCCATCATCATGGAATGCCGTACCGCTTGGCGTTGGCGACCATATTATCCCACACCTCTCTGTCCTCGCATTTCACGATTACGTAGATCCCTTAGCATCGACCCATCCATCGTCGTAGCCCGTACCAAACCTCTTCTCTGTCTACCTTTCGCTCTCTTTCCATTCATCTTTGCAGTTGTGATACAATCATGTATTGTGTTCTCCATGTCTGCACTTGACATTACCAACAAACTTTGTTGTGTTCTGATAGTGGTAAAACCTGTGATTGCTTATTTTAAGACTTTTCTTTTGCCTTCTTTGGCGTTTTTGAGACTTTGAGCATTATGCATAATTCTTTAACTTGTCATGGCGTTATTAATGATGGAGAGTAACTACCCCTGACCCTAGAAAACCTGAGCTATCACAAATAACAAATTTTGGTTATTCCCATTGCTTTTTTTTTCAGATTATTTCACCCTCCAATGATTTTTATCTATTTAGTTTTGTTCAACGTCAGGGTGTATGATTGTCACCATTACATGTACCATTAAACAGGTTTCACGCAAAGAGACCGGATGGTCTAGAGCTACCCCGCACCAAATACCATCTACCCAATGAGGTTGACGATCCAAGACACGGCCTGGGAGAGGAGAAGATACCGGAAGACAACGCGAGATCAGACTTGGACGAGTCTTTGGATCCGAATCCCGGAAGTTGCAACCATTCCTTGGAGGACGTCAGCGCTTCCCATTCAAACTCGTTCTCAAAGGTAAAAATGGTGGTTTGGTTTCTTAGTTTCTCAACGTCCATTGTCAGCAAAAGGATTTTATTGCAGAGGTTTTCCGAGACTATTAAACTGCTATTACATACTTTAATACTATTTATAATAATATCAACCCAGAAAAAAATTTTGCTTTCATCATCATCATCATCATCATCATCATCATCATCATCATCATCATCATCATCATCATCATCATCATCATCATCATCATCATCATCATCATCATCATCATCATCGTCGTCATCATCATCATCATCATCATCATCATCATCATCATCATAATTGCCAACAGCATCACATTTATAGCTGTTGTTGTTATCATTATCATTCATACACTCGTACTTTTTTTTTAAAGTTTTCATTGAACAGCTTCCTCTAATTTACCCACAGGGTAACACACAAGGACCAGCCACAAACTTAATCCCCCCTGGAGCCTCCACCACTGCCCGTGCTGCTAGACCACCGATAGCACACGGGCCTACATCCCGCAGCCGACACGGGTCCTTGCTGGAGCTAGCACGTGACGTGTTTTCCAGGCCTCCCCGCGGGCCGGCTATCGCAGCCACGTCTTCCCCGAGACGGGAGTTAGACCGAGATCTAGACCGGAGCACGCTCAGCACGGAGTCTGCCTCGGACGGCGTCCTTCACAACCGGAAGGTCACGGCGGAGCAGAGGCTCTCGGAGTTCGGCTTCATCAAATCCACGACCGGAAAAGCCACGTTTGTCGTTAACCCCTCCCCAGGAAAGTTCAGTGGGCGGGTTGGACCTAAGACTTTCGAATATCCAAGAACTGTTCGACATGATCAAATAAAGTCCGAATCTCCAAATAATGCTTTGAAAGAGCAGGAAGTTGTCGATTCTTCCAACCCCTCGCGCCTTGAAAAGATTACTGGCCTTTCTTACATTGTGAGAAAGTATGAAATGCACGAGTCCACCGATGTTAGTATTGAGCAAGCGATTGTCGAAAACTCCGTCGATCTAAACGAGAAAATTTCACCTGAATCATCTAATATTTATTCGAATTCAGATGATTTTCAGAAAGAAAATCAAGTGAGTTATACAACAGATGCTTGTCAAACTTGCAGCGTTACTGAAGTCCACACCGATTCAAACTGCGATATCGAGAAATCTTACTTCTGTGTAGATGGAAATAACAACAGTTTGGACAAAGGTCCCAATGCCAGTCAGGTCGTTATTGAGGATTTGAAGGGCGTTTCGAGACCAAGTGTCAAAAGCATGAAATATCGTTTTCAGCAACGGGAATTTGCAGTGTAGGCGTCGCATTGAAACGGCTACATTTCATTCTAAAATTAATTGAAACAAACTATATTAGGCTAAAGGTGTTCGGTGATCTAATTGATTTACGAGTTTAGAAATCAAATTTTTTTTTGCTTGGAGTTCAAAGGGTTCACATTAAAGATACAAGATAGCACCTAGATACGCACCTTATCTAAATAGTAGCGATATTATTTTGAGTATGTAAGAAGTAGTAAACAAAGCAAGAAACGTCGAAAAAAAATGGTGGTCTACTTTGCGATAGCTTTGTTAAACTCCCTTTTTGTTTCTGTCCCTCTTTATCAGAACCAATATAGTGATTAAAAAAGTAACAATCATCTACCTTAACGTATGTTCTGGAAATGAGATTTTGATTACAATATAACATTTTAAAAATATGTTTTTAATCTATGACTTTCAAAGCGAAAAAATTCAGAGAACTGTTGAATTTTATTATGTTACCTTAGTATATTAAGTTAAAACGAAAGCCTAACATTGAATTATAATGAAAAACTGTAAAAATATATTATTTTTTATGTTTGAAATAATATGCATTGTATAAAAGAATTATAATGACAAAAATGTAAAAAAACATATTTTTCATGGTTGAAATAATATGCATTGTATAAATAATCCTTTCGTTTATTTTGAATTACAAAATTCATAAGTAGATATTTCATTTCTTAATGACATTTATTTATCTGAGAAAACAGACTATTCAAGTTCAGTTCATGGTTTCATATTTTACATATTATTTACGTTCATTCACGGTTTGACGTGTGTTGCTGTTTTTATAATTCGTTTTGTTGAATTAAATAAAACTTTTCAAGTTACAAAATTAATCGCATTTTTGTTATTTCATAGGACTTTGGATGAGTTTGTTAGAAGTGGTGGTAAAAGGGGAAAACTTAAATTAAAATAACAAAACTATTCACATTATTTTGACTTAGCCTATCGTAGGCCCTTTATCAATTGAGACATACATTCGATCCTGAATCTCCCTTCACTGTTTTTCCTTGACAGTGTGATACCCTATCTCAACACTTCTTCCTCCTTGCAAAACAAGGTGGTTCAACGGCCTAGTTCACTAATTTACCGATCCAGGTTAACAAGAAAATAAGACAAAACATAAACACCAACAACCTAAACTGTGTAATGTAAACACTGTTTTAGTATCATGCGACATTAATGACACACGCGAAAAGGTGGTATAACACACATGACAAATCAAATTAATGTGGACATTACTAAAAATAAATAAACGAGAATGAGTTAATTGAAGAGCGCATTGCTATAATTTAATAACTAGGGAAGACAGCATTCCTAAAAGGCGCATTAGAATAAAAGGTCGTGTGTATGATCAGATACGAATAATTTTGAAATTTTCCTACTGCTATTTGACCAGTGCAGATTGTCACTCGTGATCCCTTACGAAAAATCTTAAGAGGAAAGTGAAAAAATAATAATATGGTAACAAACTAAATAGAAAAACGTTGAATTTTCGGAAAGACAAAAACAAGGAAGTGGGCAGGGATATTTCTAGAATTACAAATAAAAGGTGAAAGACACAATGAAACGCCAACTTGTGATCAAGAATTAAGAAGAAGTCACGAATAAAACATTCAATTAGATAGCGATAAATCCAGCTTTCTAGACATCGTGAACCAGGCTTACTTTTCGGAGCGGATATCGGCACTTGGGTAGGAGCGTCAGCTTCCTATGCAGGTAGGTTCCTGGTTCGAATCCCTCTGTTTCATACTGATCTGGTTTGTGTTAGTATAATGTGACCGATCAAGTCTCGGTTGCGTAGCCTACCCGCTGTGGGGCCCATCGACGAGTATCCTCTTTCTTGAGACCAAGTAGACTAAAACTATGTGACAGCTTCGCTGGGTCAGAGTGTTGTATAGTGCTAGGTTAATCTTTCAATGGCACTAATTTATGGTTTACAGAGCGCTATGGTTGCTTCATTTGTAGCATAAATAAAAGTATAGTATAAACCGAGTCAAGGGAATAATTATTATTAGAGATGAAGGCCTTTTCAAAAAGGTATTGAAATAAATAATCCAACAACCGTTGCATCACGACAGCGTCTTACCATAACATCCGTTAATAATGTCACTGAAATTCAGAGTAGCTCCCCTTCCAACCTTCGTTTTGTTCGCTGTGGAGACGAACCGAACGACTTTCAACTTTGCTGCCTCGAGCCTCCAACGCTACATCTGTACTTTGTAAACATGGCTATGTTTAAAGACATTCGACCAATTTTAAACGCACATTACATTACAGACATACTTTTGGCGACCTTGTATTTCATTCTGAAACACATTCCGTGGGTTTGCAGTAATGTTTTTAATTCATGTAGTTTGGAAATGGTGAGTCCTAGAATCTAGGCCTAGATCTAGATCTAGATCTAGTAGAGATCTAGATCTAGACTAGATTAGATCTCTAGATAGCTAGATCCTTGATTAATGAAGTTGATTGGAAATCTAGACTCTAGATCTAAGCCCAAAGCTTTTTGTTGATAAAGATATAGATTTAGATCTAGATATAGTTTTCTATATCTAAATCTACGCTAGTTCAGGGATGCCTTCAGAAGCTTGGAGTCTTTATTTTGACATAGCAAAGCATAGTAATAGCCTATAGAAATCTAGATTCTAGATCTTCAGAGGCTGAAATAATTGAATGTAAACGTAGTCTCGACGAAGCCAAGATAAAAATACCAGTTTTACTCTTCTGAGAGATGGAGCAGTAACGATACATAGATCTAGATCTAGATATCTACATTTAAAACTATAATAATGAAAAAGTTATTTTAACCGCTTGTGATGTAACATTAATTAAAGTTTAATTAACCAAACAAGTTTGTTAAAACATGTTGAATCTTCTTCAAAGAACAGTTGCTTTTAGATCTTCTAAAGTCTGTTGGCAAATTGAATTTTTTTTCTTTATTTAGATTAGGTCTAGGTACTCCTTACCAACTTAAGTTAAAATAAGTGAGCAAGGTAATTGATTGGAAATTAAGAGTAACAAATAATTAATCTTGAAGAAAATAAGGATAATTTTTTTTTCAATTTACTTTTTCTTTTGGCCTACCTTTATGATGCACTGGAGGCACTTGATGTTTTGCCTTAAACCAACCGAGTCCTCAGGTCTAGTCAATACCAATCCAATCACCTTGTCCTCTATATCAAATATGGCCGGCATATATACAGTGACGGTACTGCTGTGGGTAAGGAGGATCTAGATTTAGTTACAATCTTTTAAGTTTTAAATATCTTTGTACGTTTTCAGCGAGAATGGGAATGGCTGACCTTCTTGGCATGTATTGTTGTTCTGAAAAACAGACGACAAGGTAAGTTTTGTCAGGATTTCATCAGCATAATTGTAGGAAGTTATTTTTAAAGGGGTTTTATTCAATAATTGGTATCAGATATTTATTCATGCAGTCTTTTATGTTATTACTTATAAGAAATATATTTTTGTTTGTATCAATTTGAGTTTCTTTTTTGTTTTATTTTGTATTTCAATGGCTAATAAAAATGGGTAGGTCAATTCAAATTTCTATGTACAGCTAGATATATTTGATAAAGCAAGGACTCAGAATGGTTCACCAATCTTATAAAAGAGAGGTTCACCAATCTTATAAAAGAGAGTTGTTACTCTCAGATTATTTTTTGTATTCTTAAAATTTGATCGTCTAGAAAATTATATGGTCTATCTTACATTTTACATTGCAATAATAATATTTTTGTGTCACTCTTTAACCAGTTTTAGATCAGGTAATTTAAAACTAAATACATTTGTGTGTGTGTATGAATTTCATTTTCAGCCACCATTGCTCAGTATGTGTCCACTTCCTGCCTCTTTACAAAAGTGCTGAGTCTCATCTGCTTTCTGAACTACAGCGCCACCTACGGTCTGCTCTACATACTGTTGTGTTTAGGTAAGTGACTGGTAGTAGAACTGCATGGCTTCAATCCCATGTTTAGTCTGTCAATCTTGGGTGTTGTCGTATCATTAGCAGCCTTAACCATAACAAAATATGTCCTTCCTCATGTTTTGTTATATGGCAGTAAAGGATTATATGATCAGCAAACGATTTTGTCATTCTTAGCTTTATGTTTAGAAAAGAAGAACCTCTATTACAAATTGATGAGTCCAGTTTCCACGGGAATTAACTTTTTCCAGATTAGCAGCTTTGTTTTAGGCTCCATCTTCAGAGAAACGTGCGCAGACGGACAAAATTGCAATATACTATACGCTCTTGAAAGTTGGTGCTTCTTTACTTAACTTGATCTTTTTTTTTTGCTGACGCTTTCTGGTATAAATTCTTATTGCAGTCTAATATTAAGGCAAATGATTTTTTTAAACAAAAAATTGCAATTATTTATTGATACACCTCATTTATTTATTGAACTCCATCATTGAAAACATGCTACAACTTGTGTTTTGTGTTTTCACCATCCAGGTCACACAATGTTCCTACCAAAGCCTATCTACAAAGGTCCAGAGAGCATAATATATTTCCGTGGACCCAACCTCTATGTACGTTTTTTTTATTGTATTAAAGGCTTATATAATATCAAACAAAGCTTTGAAGCCATTTTCAAATAAAACGAAGTTACATTACAGGAAAAGTCATGACAGTAATGGGAATTCTTGTATCAACTTACACCTGTCATTATAAAACATTTATGACATGTTCATTTGCCTCATACAAGCTGTGTTGGGCTTCCAATATTCACCAAAAGTCCATTAATAGTATTTATGTGACAATCATGCAGGGGTCAAACAATAGAGAGGTTGAGATTCCCCTTTCCAACCAGGCCACCTTGTTCAAAACTGATACGATCAGTGTCTGCATTATGTGACCTGCAAAGTGCTGGGTATCAAATTCTGGTGTCCCATCTAAGCATAGAAAACTTAGAAATTAAACTGGGACAGAGCCTTGCTTTCTCTGATCAAAGTCTTTTTGTATGCATATCTCTAAATAAAATGATGCATTTCAATAGTTTTATATCCTTAATGACGGGTATAAAAGTATATTGATTGTAGAGTAATGTCTTCAATGGTTAACTTTAGTGTGCTGCGTATCAGTTACTGAGCAAAGCACTGCTGTGAATGTAGCTGAAATCTGTCTCTAATAACTTCTCTTACGGTGATTCCATTCTGTCTGTGCAGGAAGAAATCGAGAGAGACAAGAGGGTGACATGGATGATTACGTTTTACGTCGCGTGGTCACCCAAGTGTGTCAACTTTGCTCCCATCTTTTCAGAATTATCCAATGAGTAAGTTGTAACAATTTTAATTTCATTTTTCGGAAACAAGACACTTAAAAAAAAATAATGCCCAAACAGGTTTGAGAAAAGGCTTGGTTTGTATTGATCTGCAAATTCCAGTGCTTCAAAATAAAATTTGTTTCTATAGTTTTCCACTATATGCAAATTTGTTTTTTAAGCCAGCAATTCAATTTTACAGGTTGATCTGCATTCTTTATAAACAAACATTAAACTATTATTATTATTATTATTATTATTATTATTATTATTATTATTAATTATCATTTCTTCGCCATTAATTTTTCAATATTTTGTGTTTCAAAGAGTCGAAAAATCTTTGTCAGCTCAATATAGAACAGTTCAGCTGGTTTTACAATAATACCAAAATGAAAATTGTAATTGTAAGCTTCAATCTTGAAAAAAATCAATTTACCATTGCAACCCCAGAGCTGCCTTTAATGATCCAAGGGTTATAATCTAGAATCAGATATGATTCTTGTTTGCATGCCTTATCAAACTTGAGAAGTAAAAAATGTCTGTGCAGAAATTTTTATATTTTTAAAATTTGTTTTATTAAATTACATCAGGTACAATTTGGAGAATCTAAAATTTGGAAAAATTGATGTGTCAAGATATCCAGCTGTGGCAGAAAAGTGAGTAATCTCCCTTCTCAGCATAGAGTACTAGCATGCCTGGAAGATTTTTTTTTCTTCTCAACCTGTAAGTTCAGCAACTAGACTATCTTGTGGACAGGGTCGGATATTTTGTCCATCTTGATGGCTTGTATCGCTCCAAAATTAAGTGAAAGTCAACAATTTATGCAGTTTGTGTGTGTGTGTATGAAAGAAAAAAACACTCACAAAGATTATGCACGTGATGAGGCAGAAGCTTTTATCAAGATGTAAAGAACTGAGGTAATAATACATGACTGCAGAGTTGTATCTCCATTTAAGTTGTTTTCTTTGTTAGAAGAGCCATATCATCTTAAGTTTGTGAGAATTACGCCATCAATTATGGTTCCATGTTTTACTTCTGGAAGATCTTCTAGGGCATCTGTAAAAAGTTTGGGTAAGATGGGCTCTCCCTGTCTTACTCCCCTTTTTATTGGGCCGTGTTCTGATGTCAGGATTCTTGGGCCTATGTGCAGGATGTCATAAATAACTTGGTTGTAACTACTCAATTCCTAGGTATAAAAAAAAACCAGAAAAATATTAATTTAGTTTTATTTTAAACTCATTTTTGGCTTTTTTTGTGTGGCTTAAGTTAGTGCAGGTCCATTTCAAATAAATTGTTTTCCTTTCTTTGAATGTTTAACATGTTTTTTTCTCTGTCATTTATTTTTATCCTGCTTTATTTTTAGATACAACATCAACATCGGAGCTCTGTCGCGCCAGCTGCCGACCGTGATCCTGTTCCAGAACGGGGAGGAGAAGCAGCGCAGACCGATCCCCACCAAACACATCACCTTCAAGTTTGATTTCACAAAGGTGCAACTTTAAAAAATTTAATACATTTCTTATGAGGCTAGATAGCTCAGTTGGTAGAGTGCTAGGCACACAGCAGAAGGTTTGAGTTTATATCCTTTGCCTACAAGCTGCAGTCTTTCTATTGGATTCTCTTGGGAACTTGATAGACGTAAAGCTAATAAAAAAATATTCTGTCAAACTGTTTGAGTTCATATTCTTTGCCTTTAAGCTGCAGTTTTTGTATTGGATTGTAAGAGTGCATAAAACTCTGCATTGAAATTTGCTTTCAAACTTCTATGTTTCCTGTGGGTTAAGAATTTAAGAAACCTTTATTTTTATCTGCTGACAATGAGCTTCTTAAACTTGGACAATTGTAATATTCAATTTGCATCAAGTGCTGGGGAAGGTAACTTGTATAAATGTAATTAGTATCCAATATTGTTAACTTTCTCCATTGGTTTTTCAGATTTTTTTTCTCTTTTTTTTAAAGTCTCAATGTTTATATCATTGAACTATGCCTGTATTTAATACCTTTGCCCCAAGATGCTCATCGTTTCTTCTAACATAGAATGAGAATCGATATCATTATACTATTAGTTACTTCTATCAACTCTTGTATTTGGCCTTGCAGGAAAACACCATAAAAGAGTTTGGCCTCAATGACGTCTACTACCAGTGCAAGAAGCACCTGGCATTGAGGAAGAAAGGTGGCGGAGGCGAAGGGGATAACATGAACGTGAACGAAGCGAAAAAGGACAAATAATCTCTGTGGCCATCCAGACTGTAGATATTAGGCTCATTTTTTTTCACCCTGTGTACATAGTCATACTAGCAACTTACATCAAAGTCAAGTGTTCATTAGGAATAGGAGAAAAAATAATGTGAATGGTTTTATTTGCTTCATGCATTTTTTTTTTTTTTTAAGTCTGTTAAGAGAACATGTGAAAAATATCTGTCATGTTATTGAAATAATTCGGGCTACAACAAGTGGAGTGTCAAATCTCAACTGGTCCTTCCATTGTCTCTGTGTGAGCTTCAGTGGGAATCCAAAGGATGTATCATATCATATACTACATTTACAGAGATTACAGTTTTTAATGTTACACCAACTACATTATACATTATATACTTTTGTAGCGGCTGGAGAAAAGCGCTTGGTTTAAAGATGTGAAGCAAAAGTGCCTGGTCAGCGTGGATTGAATCTTCGTTTCCTAAGAATAAATTTCATAGAGATATTTGTATAAGTCCGTCAAACAGCTTTTTAAGAACCAGTTAACACAAGCCACGCTCGTGCATCGGACAAGTGTCGGGTGCTCAGTTAGTACTGCTCTGGACTGAAGAGCAGCAAGTCTAGGTTCCAATCTCAGCTGTTTCATTCACAATTCTAGAAGCTATGCTGCATTTTTCAATATTTTATATCAATAATTTTAAAGGTGCTACACATTTGATTGTTACGTTCAAAGGTTAATAGCCAAATATCGCTTGTGGTTCTCAATATCTGTCGGTGTAATAATGTTTTTTTACTCATTCCATTTTGCGTTTTATAGTTTTAATACGAGAAGTTAATGAGTAATTAGTATTATGAATGGTTGAAAAACAGGTTTTACATGTGTAGTGTGAAATTTCTACTGATGTTGCCTCATTTATTTTGCATTTTACTTCAATATTTTGAAAACATTATCATTTTTTCATCGTTTAAAAATGTGGTTGTGGAAAGTAAAGTTGTCATATTTATTTCATTTCATTTCAAGCTGCATGAACGAAAGTATTATGTGTTGTAGGTGCAATGTCGCGGTAAGCTACTTTTAAGACAAGCTGTAAGCTACAGCGATATCTTTAGAGAAATATACTAGATTACTACTCACTTGTCTGCTTGGAACTGCTTTGATCTATCTCTAGTAAAAATATGGAAATAGAACATAGTGGTTCTGCAAAGACAAGTAACTAGTCTATATATTGCTGAAAAGACTGATTGTTCCCAGAGGCTGTAGAAAGCAGTATAACAATTCGCAATCATTTTCTATAACAATTTATTCAATGAAGTGTTAAACTTAAATGTTCCTTTTCATTCAGTTCATACACCGGTTTGTGGTTTGAGATTATCAGTCACCGTTGAGAAAGGACATTTATTTTATAACGTTTCAAGTTGTGTTATCAAGTTATAATGGGTTAAACTGTTGAATACATTTAAAAAATCAAATGCCGCGTGAATTAGTTACATTTTATAAAACTTATTTTGTTTTTAGTTTCTATGTTCCATGATCTTAACTACGCATAATTTCTTTTTCACCCCATCCACATATTCATCTCTCACACATGATTGATTTAACTTGGAAAAAATCTATTCATTGAATATGGGTAAATGAAGACTGGCTAGGGAAATGTTTCGCGTTGTTCACTCAATGTTTTAATTGCCTTGACTACTCGGTCACTCAGCACATTGTCTCTGTAAACATGATTAACTTCCTACATTCAGCAGAATGTACTTAGAACTTGTTTGATCAATTAATTTTTCTTTCCAAAGTAGGAAGTACGGCTTACAGACGTTTAGGCTCATTTACTTACTTTTCAAATAGATTTTTAACTTTAAGAAGTTAAGCATCATTGAGCTTGTAGCTTCACATTTTCTTATTCAATGCTTTATCTCTCTGATAAGAGGCAACTGATGAAGATTTGATTGGTGTCTTTACAAAGTATAGCAGGACTATAGTTGTTAATATAACTGTATATTTCTAAAGGATTTAGAAATTCATATGAAAGGGAATCGATTTACGTGCGCTTTCAGTGTTTTCTTATTAGAATGAAGGTAATTCATATAATGAGGTATGTTTCTAAAGTGTTTCATGAACTGCTACACTTTTATTACTGCTAGTGGTGCCGATTCTTTTTTTTTTTTTTTTTGTCTTAATGGATGTTGGACATTTTCAAAAACAATTATCTTAATTATTTGCAGTTTCTAAAATAAAGATATATGGCAGGCAGTGAACAAATTGGACAAACCAATCTACAACATCAACTAGACCCATTTGAATTGGAAAAGAACAGAATGTTTATGCCAACACTTGTGTGGTAACAATTGAAGGGATCAATTGAACAACGTATTTAAGTCACATATGCGGAAATTCTGAGTCACAACCATAGTAATGACTCCTTTAATGCTTTATTCTTTGAGTAATTTTCCTTGAAAGATCGACTTGCTGAGGGCAATTTATTGCGTACCTAAGTCCACAGTTTTTTCCTGTTCCCTCATATCTTGTCAGATGTGACTTTGGTGTGGTATTGAATTGATCCCTTCGATTTTAGCCTATACAAATTCAATTGTATTGATTTTGACTGAATATGTCATGCATGCAGATATATTTTGGAGGTAGGTGTGTATACTATTGATTTGAAATTTACAATCCTGAACATCTAAGATGAGCAGAAAGAAACATATGCATGTACTAGGAATATTATTTTAATATTTAAGTAAATATTATCCAAGATGGTATTACAGATGGGACTGACTGCATGTACTACTGCTATATCACTCAGAGTTTGTTTAATATTGATTGTGTCTTGGTTAAAATAAAGTACTGTTTGTTCCATGGGTTGTTTGTTGAGATTGGTGTTGCTAATACATGTATATTTACACTGTATAAGCGTAATCAATTTTCACTGGTTATAAACTTTTACATAGTTATAGATACAAGTAAGTCTGAACATTTTGGGATTAGATTAATTAGACAACTTTACTAAGAAAGATGGAAAGACAGATGATTGGTACACCGAAAGTTACTGTTAGGCAACCCAGACTATTTATTTTAAAGAAGAGAAGGAAGAACAAGTCTTAGATGAACTGAAGAGATGAAATTGCAGATCAGTTCGGTGCGTGGTGGAAGGGAAGGCAGATCTGGAAGATGGTTCTAGAGAACCACCACAGATGAATCTGCCATAGCTTTAGATTTAGTTTTAATTGCGAGCAGTGCATTTTTTATGTCATGGAAGAATGTAAGAATAAGATTGGCATCAAACTTAGAAAACAAGGTTTAACCTTGTTCAAATTGGGAGGACCCGAAGTTCAAATCCCAAGCAAGCTGCCTTGTCTCTTACTGGTTTGGCCTGTAATAAGAACGCAACCGATAGGAGATGGCTTATTAGTGAAATGTATTATCAGCTGAAACAGAAGTAGGCTTCGGACAAATTTTTGACAGAATGTGTTTTTATCTCCCTCCCTCCCTACACACACATAAACACTTCTATCCTGAAAGTACACTACACATACTACACAGGAGCAATGATGTAGATTGTAAGATAATAATAGAAAACCTGATGAACAATATTCACTCATTAGCGTTCCTCCCGTGCTATGAATATAACTAGCCCATCTCATATTTAGTTTAGGTTGATGGTGTGATATTGTGCTTAGTATATTAATTACATGGACTATGTTAAATAAAAAAAAAAGCTAAAAAAAGCTTGCCAACAAATCTCAGCTCCAATCAGGTTTATAGATTGTATATGGTTGAGTGTCAAGTTACAAAAGTTATGAATCCATAATAATTTAATATGTACATGTGTGACAAATTGAGAGTTCCCCCGATTAGAAACCCACGATTGGTAAAACATTTATGTTCAATTTTGTCCCCTACTGGTTGGGTCGGTGTGTATATTGTCACCAATTGAGACAGGAGTCCTGGTTTCCCTCGCACCGTCTTGTGGCAGCATGTATAGTTGTCAGATGTTAGTCTTGGGACTCGCCCACACAAGCCTTGTTGCTGACATTGGGCGTTAAGTAACCAACTCATCCCCACACTGTCTTTGTTTGACAGCACGTAAAATTGTCAGACATTAGTCTTGGGATTCGTCCACACTATAGCATTACTGCTGATGTTGACTCGTGAGAAATCAACTCAGCGTGGTGTGACTATTTTAATAAAGCGTGGTGTGACTATTTCAATAATTATAAAAACCAAACAACATCACACGTTGGAAATGTAATTAAGACTCTTTGACCTCACACTAGAGAACACAAAAGTGTAACTGTAACACATGGCATTACAGGCCGGGGAATGAGATAACACCTGCAGCCTCTCCATTTTTTAAAAACTTATTTTAGTACACTGTATCATGTTTCGTGTGTAGATGAACATCTATTTTGCATTTCCTATGATTCATACAGTGTGATATCTATTTCTGCCACAGTGATTTTTAAATTTTTTTTTTAAATTAACAAAAAAGATCAAATTACACTCAGGAAGGTTAACTAAACAGCACAGCAGAATCGGCATTTCAAAAACTGATTATGTTACAGGAAACATATATACATGTATATAATTAATTGTGGTTTCAAAAGCGTATTGTGGGAATATAGTTGCATCCACTTAAGATAAAAACTTTTTTGAGAAATCAATTACCTTTTTTGTTACTTTAAAAGTCACTGTTTAATACATGTATAAACCTGGGACAAAATAAACTTTTTTTTTAGGCTGCCACCAACAGGTTTAGCCACTGAATATAAATAAAGTAGGCAAACAACTTTTTCCTTTTAAGCCCACACAGTATAGACCTATAGTACACTAAAGTAAAAAAAGATGAAAAAAAAATTATAGAAAAATCAGAAAACTATACTTTTTGAAAGAATATAGAGTAAGAAGGAGAAAGATTTACAGTACTAATGTAAGAACAAACTGGAAAAAGTGAAGGCAAGATTTACATATTGTAATTTTGATAATACATGTTTTTATTGATGATATACAAAAACCACTGAGATGTGCTTTTTCATTCCTTTTAATACAAGGATGGAAAAGCAACAGACATAAAAATCTCACACATTTCAATATTGTTCCTTACATATTTAATACAATCATGCACTCACTTAAATAGTAATTTTCACTCGTAGGTTTTTTTCTGTTTATTCTTTGAGAATATTATTACTAAGTGAAAAATAAACCCAAAACCCCAGTCAATTTTTCAATAACAAATAATGTAGATAACACGGGACAGTTTAAAAGTTGTTCACCAAGCCTCGTACACAGATTGCTCTCAGAATCGTACATTAATTTAGACAGTTAAAAACTAGCCTTGTATGAAAATTTGATATAATGAGTAAAAATCTTCAATTTCTGATTGTTGTGAGCAGGAATAACACATACTGGTACTTTAAATTTCTTTTTTTCCAAGATTGACAGAAAAAAAAAAAAAAAAAAACACCAACAAAGCTGCAATGCTTTGACTGTTTCCAACGTTTTCTTTATCTAATAAAAAAAAAAAAATACGATGTACATAAACTTCATTTTAAGCATCCTTTTTTTAATGCTAAATTTATTGAACGTCAACTTCTTAATTCTTTCCAAGTCTCCCAACTAGAAACAATAAAAAAAAAAAAAAAATCATAGATTGTATTCAAAGTTTTATAAGTACACTGATTGCAATCACAAGTAACATAACTGATATTATTTTTGAGCGTTGAAGTTTGGACCATGGAAGCTTTAATTTATCACAGACTCCCTACCACATGAACAAAAAGTGAAGTAAGTCCTACATGGAAATCAACAAAAGTTAAAACCACTTTATCACATGAACGCCCCAGTAAAAATACAACCAATAAAACAATCAATCCACACATACGTAGAGTTACAAATTTGTTAGTGCAATTATTCAATGAAACTTGACACAAACAACAAACACACATGCAAAACCAGTTACTCAGGTCGTACGTTCCTCACCGATAGAGCCTTCATTTTGTCATGGACGAGTACATACAATATATATGCAAAGAGGTTTTGGCATCACAGCTCTATTTGTTTATGAGGCAGCTGGTTAGATCAGTTCTTAGAATTTTTGGGCTTAGTTGACAATTAATTGGTAAAAAAAAAAAACTGCTTTTTATACTTTTTTTTAAATTAAAAAAAAAAGTAAAAAAGTCGTGTATTAAAATGAAGTTTCATGAAAACATGAAATATCAAACAGAAAATTAAAAACATAAGATGTAAAATCAACAATTTCACTTGTAGAGAGTGGCTTTGTAATTTTATAAGCGAAATTAGAATGTTATACAATTATAATACAGTAAATAATCAAACACTTGGAAACCCAATGAATTTGAAGTCCAGTAAATAATACCAGATAAAATTTAAGAAGAAATTCCGTGAACAAAGACAAATATGAAACAAGACTCACGATACAGAGAAGAAGAAAAGTATTGTATGGCAATGCCACTACAAAATAAAAGCAAAGCTACCTTTAAAGGTATCTATTGAAAACTTTCCTGGGATACCAGTTGGGAAGATAAAGTGTTGTGTCATCAGTGGTTAGAGAAATGATCTCGTTCTAAGAGCAATATAAGCTGTCCTTCATGATTCCTCATTCCTCATTTACCAAGTGTATTCCCCCAAGGGAACCTAGGACTTGGAGATGTTAAATCCACAACAAACAAGTCCTCATTCCTAGTAAATGTTAATATATTTAGCGAACATTTTTTTCCTCACATATATGACAACCATAAAAGACAAGGTTGCTCAAAGTTGTTCAAAACTTTAAAAAATATGTGGAAGGCATTTTCTATTAAGAGTAATAAGACAGATAACTTAAAAACTAATGCATAATCATTGTAGATTAAAGACCTATTTGGTTTTTCAAAATCCTGAAAAAAACAACAAATAAACAACAACAAAACAAAACAAACGCCTTACCCTTACACTGTTAGAGTAAATATTTGATTAGAAAGATCACTACTCAATGTCTGTCTTGCTTAAATGTCCCTCTAAGACAAAGATCACTACTCAATGTCTGTCTACTCGTACCTCAATAGTCAGACAAATCCAGTTTTATGTTAATAAAATGATTTCAAGCAAGTCCCTTTTGAAATAAATAAAATGAATTTGAGCCATTGGTTCGCACTATGCGCCATACTCCTTGAAAACGTTGGTTGCTATGACGATGCGCTGTATGTCGCTGGTTCCCTCGTAGATCTCGGTGATACGAGCGTCCCTGTAGTGCCTCTCTGCTGGCATGTCTGTTACGTATCCCATGCCTCCCAGAATTTGTATGGCCTGAGCAAGATGGAATTGTATTCATTATCATTGCATGGGATTGACTAAGAATTACACTTCTTTGAATAAACGCTAAAAGCTGCAGATGGAACAAAAATAAATTCACTTGTCTATTTGAACTCAACAAAGAAGGGAAAAAAAAGAAACAGTTATAAATGACTTAGGACTTCCTTTACTGGTTTATGGCCTGGTTGTATTATATTGTACTTGGTATCAATCAGAGCAGATTTTAAAGCCCTCTCAACTGAGACTAAATTTTAAACTTTATTATGGTTACTCTTCATGTTATATTCATGTAAAAGTTACTGTGGTGATTTAAGCGAATGGAAGTCTTAACTTTTTCAAGACACTCTACCTAAAATACCATTATTCCCAATAGATGCATTATTTCAATATAAAATAGTGTAAAATTGTGGTTTCCTAGCCAATATCAACGTTGCATAAAGGTTAAAAGAAACATCAAATGTTTGACTGTCTGATGGAAAGCATAACAAGGTTTTAGTCAACAGTAGAGCCTATTAAGCCACACAGACAGACAGATTTTCTTCACAAGAAAATAAATGGATACCAAGAGATGAAATTTAATACCTATAACAAAACAAACAACAACAACAACAAACAGGTAACATTAATGTCAATTATATAAATGACTTTATCCAAAGAATTTATGGTGGTAGAACGTAATTCCCAATAAATGTCTACTTACATTATGTGCATTGTACGTAGCTGTCTCAGATGCAGCCAACTTAGCCATTGCTGCCTCCTGGAAACACAAATTAAAATATTTAAAACACAAAACGAAAAAAAAACATACTAAATCACAAAGCTTGAAAAATACATAACATTCCCATCACCTATTCTAAGTATTAACAAGTACTAACATAAGATTATCTGAATATTTCAAAACTCGTTAGAACACAAACTTTGGTCAAAATATAATCACTTCAGTTGGCAGCAAAAATAAAAATAACTCAAGGGAAAAATATATTTTTGAAATTTGATGTTTTCCTATGACACAGTAGTTCTAAGATATAAACCCCCCCCCCCCCCCCCAAAAAAAAAAATGCAGTTGTTTATATTACATACTTTAAAAAAAAAATCTATTTTCCTTCTGCACAGGATCACCCCAGGAAACCTAGGGGAAGATAAACAACAAGACAGAGCTTCGTTCTCTGCTGAGAGCAAAAAAAATTCTATTTTTTTGTTGACTTTATGTTACCTTGGTGAAGTTTTTCCCTGCGTCTTTAAACATGGCTGCTTTCCACGTGAGGAGCCTTGCGCTCTCTAGTCGAGTCTCCATGTCCGCTATTTTCATCTGCGGGGAGAAAAATACAGCCATTGATAACATGACTATACCGAGTTTAGAAATCTTGAATTAAACTGTCAAGCTGTTCTATAAAAGAAAAATATGCCCCGAGACAGAACCACAAACCCAAAGACATTGAACACACAGGAAATCCAGGCTTTAGAACTGATATTATAAAAAAGTTGTTTTTGTATTAATTAAATCACACTCAAGTTGAAATATACGGAATTAAAACTGCCAAGCTCTTCTAATTCTAGAAAGAAAAATATGCTGAGAGACAGACCAAACAAACAAAGAGATTGAACATGCAGATTATCATTGATTTATAACTTATAATGACACACAAAAATCTGGCAACCCTATCAAAAAAGGAGAGATTTTGTATTTATCAAAGCACACTTTTTGTGTATTCATTCACTGCATTGGTTTGATTGGTATCTTTAATGGGTTCCAAGACTTTTTTTGAAAAGCATATACTTAGGACGATGTTGTGGTATCTCTGGGATTCATGGATAGAATGTGTGTGTGTGTGTGTTCAGATAGTATGTGAGTGTTTTTATTAATGTTAAGCGCCATAGAGCACTACTGTAGATTTTGGCGCTTTATAACACTCAAGTTGAAATAAACCGAATTAAATCTGCCAAGCTCTTCTAGAGAGACAGAACAAACAACCAAAGAGATTGAACATGCAGATTATCATTGATTTGAGACTGATATTGACACATTACAAATCTGCCAACCTTACCAATTAAGAAGGAGTGATTTTGTAATTACCAAAGCACACTTTTTGGTATAAATTATTCACTGCATAGGTTGGCAGTTATTAATAATCTCTGTGTTCTCAATCTAAGAGTCTCACAATATGATTTGAAAACAGCTCCGTGGTGGCTATGCAAACAAAAGAAAACCCTTCTGTTTGGCCCAAGTTTCTTACATGCTAGTCAGTGAGGGGTGAGAAGGTTTCTTAACTTCCGTTAGCAGCAAGGATGTATCCTAGACGGGTTCCAAGACTTAAGTCTGACAATTTGTCAGCAATCTATGGATTGTATTGTAGACTGGCCTCAAGATTAATGTCTCATAATTTTACATAAAGTTAACACAGAGACAGTGGCAAGGATACCAGGACTCCCATCTCAAATGGTCACATTATGTTGACACCTACCAAACCCATAGGGGGCGAAATCAGACCAATAAAATTTGGAGAGTTTTCATGTTCTAAAAACTCTGTGGCTTGTAGTAAATACCTGTACACTCTGCATCTTGGCAATGGGCATTCCGAAAGAATTCCTCTTCAGCGCGTAATCCACAGCACAGTCCAAGGCAGCCTGAACAGAACAAAACACAAATGACTTGTCATACAGTCCATGCAAGAATATAGCAGACCTAATATAAAAATTAGTGTGGATACAGCCATGGAAAAAGAAAAGCACCATAAAAAAAATCTTATCCCTCTTTTAGGGAGGTAAAAAAAAATGTAATGGGAGTTGTACCTTTAATGTTATAAGGCTAACGAAAAACCTAAAAAAGCACTCACATTTTAAAGTTTTGTTTTTCCCCCTACAATTCTAATAAGTTAACCCTCTTGTCTGAAGGACATTGAAGAAAAATTCAAATATCAAACTCTCTGAGTTGAGCTTTTAAACTTTTTTTTTTTTAATTACAGAACATCATGTAAAACTCAAAGAAAGAGAAGCATGCCAGTACAGATTTAAAACCCATTATGACGATATTTTAGAAGCCTTTTAAAGTTCAATTTACCTGAGCAATGCCAAGTCCTTGAGCAGCAATACCGATTCTACCTGCATCCAACGTTTGCTGAAAAACAGGTACCAAAATCATCCAATAAACTAATGTGCAATGCAGACTTTCCATAACATCTCAAGCGCAATGTACTATTTTCTTTTTAAATATGCTGAACTCATATTTCAAATTGGTTTAAATAAAAGATGCATTAATTTTTATATGTCTACTTAAAAAAAAATGTATTTTGGTGCTTAGATATTTCAGCATTACATCTTTCTAAATTCTGTACTACCTTTACAGAGAGGAAAGAATATGCCAATCTTCAAAAGCAGTTTTAATGGAAACTGGAAGAGGGGGGGTACCCAAATTTTCTAGAAAAAAAACATATATCTTCCGCACAAATTTTCTGTTTAAAATTTCTCTTACTGACGTGTGTCAAATTAAAAATGTAACAAATACAATATAACCTGCAGGATAAAGAATTTTATTAATTTCCAAATATATATTGTCACTGTCAGATCAAATTTAACACTGAAAAAATTTAAGTTAACATACATATATGTATATATATAGACAAAGCAGATTTTATCTAGTACTGGAATCAGAACATCTGAGGCAGGCATTAAATATACACAGTATTTTTTTCTGTACCCCATGGCAAAAGACTTCCAAAGTATGTTTATTATAAAAACTTGGAATTAAAAATAAAATTCTAGTCATATTTCGTGTACTGGATATTGAATCCTGTGTCTGATTGAAAATGATGATATGTAGTGACTAATTTGGAAAAGAAAGGAAGATGTAGTTGTTAAAAAAACAAAAAAAACAAGCACTATACAAAAAGTATAACCAAGCATACACATAAAAACAAATTCTGTATTATACATAACATTGTTCCCGAGTTGTTTTCTTGCATCCTTCGTCAGCAGCTAGGCTTTATAGTGGATGGGTTCTGAGACTTATGTCTGACAACTTTACCTTCTGCCATAGAGGGGATACCAGGACTCTGTTTCAGTTGATCATATTTTTATTGATCGAGGATTAAACCATGGAGCTACCAAAAATCGATCGAGGATTAAACCATGGAGCTACCAAATAGAAGCTGCAAACTCCATCGTTAAACCACCGTGTCCCTCTGTCCTCTAAAATCTTTTCAGAGTTTGGAAGAAAAAGAGCAGATCTCTATAAAGTTTCTAGGACAATATATCTTACCTTGTGCTTTTTAC
Source organism: Elysia chlorotica (assembly GCA_003991915.1). Taxonomy (NCBI): domain Eukaryota; kingdom Metazoa; phylum Mollusca; class Gastropoda; family Plakobranchidae; genus Elysia; species Elysia chlorotica. Next base: position 113,455 of record RQTK01001289.1, read on the forward strand.
TCTTGTCTGTTGTGGCGAAAACCTGTAAATATATGAAAGAAACAAAAAATCAAATCGTTATAGAAGCGAAGAGTCAATAAAAAAATTATCTTAAAAAAAAAAAAAAACGCCTTAAAACGAAAGATTTTGATATGTCAATCTATTCTTTTCAGTCTTTGCATAACTATATCATCTTCCAATCAGATTAATAAGTCATAGTAATTACAAAACGATGCTCAAGTTCCACAGATCACAATGATAAGTCCGGCTTATCGCCACTGACCACGGTCGCTGCGGCTTCATATCCGTTGGTTATCCAGGCCTTGGTACCGTTCAGCGTGTACTTGCCAGAGCCGAGCTGAGCTACTGTGGACGCTGCTCCCGCATCACTTCCGTTGCCTGACGGGAAAAGGGAGACGTAATTGTGTTTTAACTCAATCGTATTGCTGTGGTGCTCTAGGTCTACCTTTGTTCAAGACTCATGAGATTCATAGTTATTTTGTGATGGTTAGAGTTTCTTTACCATAAGTGACATTCAATTGGGATATAATTTAAATCTTTTGGTTTTAAAGCCATTTCTTTTATTTTTGACTTGTTTTAATCAGTGTTTTGGCATATGAACTACAACTTAGATGATAAAACTTTTGATTTGAACTTTAGATGATAAGAAAAGAATATTGAGAGTAATAACATCATCATGCGATTATGATGACTGGGTTGTTGAATTTGTTTAAGCATGCACAAAATAGAACAAAACCACTAAAATATAAAAAAGAAGTCTTAATTTTTAGATAAATATATATCAAAATAATTACAGGAGGAATCAACAGACTCAACTTCCAATGCACAATAACAATAATAAAAATCAAAAGAGTACAATAATAATAACTAACTGTTGACAGGAAAGAAAATTTGAAGTTTTGTACAAACAACAATTAGGGTGCAATATTTCACTATCTTCTCTGAACCCCAAACCCCCTACCCTCACCTACAAAAAACAAACAAAGACTGGCTGTTTATCTTATATGTGCAGCTATATTTTTTATCCTCTTACCAGGTTCGCTCAGAGCGAAACAGCCGACCTGACTTCCGTCCAGAAACGGTTTCACAAACTTCTCTTTCTGAGCAGCATTTCCATTTTTCATGAGGGGGCCCAAGTACAAACTCTGTGGAATTTTACATCACACTACAGTCTTCAAAAAAAGTAATGGAGAAAATATATTTTCTTCACTGAGCCCTGATTATCAACTACAAGGAAAATGATCATACAAATAAATTCATTGATTGTTTTATAAAACTAAAAGCCTCAATATATCTAAGTTGTTTCTTTTGTTTTCAGATAAAAATTTTTTTTATTAAAACAAACATTTGGGTTTTGCTTCAAACTTTCAAGCACAATTCTTTGTTTTGTTCCTAACATGAAGATGAAGTTTTCCTCTTTTCTTCTCATCTCCTCACAGCAGCCTTGGTTATTTTAGTTACAGTGGAATCCATTAAAAAAAAACTGTTCAAGATAAACTAGGGCTTTATATAAAACGTTGGTGAGGCCCTAATAACGTTTACTTTTCTTTACAGTCACTATTTCGTATACACTTGGGATAAAAACTTTTAGGCAGTCTCCAAAGGTTTATCTTAACCTGTGCCATCGTGCCGCACACTTGTTGAGAAAATTGATATGCTCTTGCTCCAGCACATCTTTGCATTGAACTGGACACCTTTTGTTTTAAAATAATCAATATCAAAGCTTTCACCTTTTTTTTTAATAAAAAAAAAAATTACACAAAATAGTGCGCACAAAATGAATAGGCAGTGAGCCGTGCGATGCGAAAAGGTTAAACTGGCTCCCATTATATACATCTCTTTATAGACTTAAGATCGGGTTTTAACGAGACTTACGTTGTTGACGCTCATGATAACTCCGCAGGAAGCACAGCCTCGACTGATCTCCTCCATGCCGATGGCGTAGGCCAGGTAGTCGAGCCCGGTGCCTCCCTCGGACTCCGGCACGTCCATGGCCATTAGGCCCAGCTCACCCATCTTCTTCACCTGGTAGACAAAAAAAAAAAAATCGACATATTATAGATACACACACACAGACAGAGGAAGAAAATAAGTTAAAGGTATTCTCAAGTGATATAATCTTATAAGATAATGGGTTTACTTTTACACACCGAAAAAAAAAACACCAAAAAAAATCAACAAAATAAACACTGACAGACAAGGCAAAAGGATTAGAGGTAATATCAAGTGATGATATTTAAACTTAATTGGTTACTTTTTATACTGTTATGTATATGTATACAAAAAGAAAAACAAAACAAAACAAACAAAAAAAACCCACAAAATATATTATTAAAAAAAAAGCATCGGAAATCTCACAACCAAAGTAATCAACTTCTAACTCAATCAAGACATAATTTCATAAAATTTCATTCAGTATTTATCTGCAAGAAGTCTCCTACTTAATTATTTAGTTTTGCTTAAGTAGAAAAGATAAAAGTTACCTGTTCTTTAGGGTATAAATGCTCCTTATCAAGCTTAGCTGCAATTGGAATTAGCTCATTGTCAGCAAAGTCTCTGCAAGTTTTCCTCAGCATTTCATGGGTCTCTGGCAAATCCACAAGACTCGACAAACTTCTGACATGCTGGCAAGTCAAAACCCTTTTCCTGCCTGTTGGGGA
>RQTK01001290.1:4537-40614 GCA_003991915.1 Elysia chlorotica
ATCACTGTTACATCAATATAAAATGTGTTACTTTTTTTTATCACGATTTAAATAAAATTAATGCTTAATTTATTTATTTTTTAAGCTGAAAGCATGAAAACGAAGGCCCTTAAGTCAGTAATTTTAAATTGGTCATCCTCAGATTTATGTATTTTCCCTTGGCTACAAGACACGATGGTTGTGATTTGATATAAACTTCGGTAGGAATTAACACAATTGGACACTTAGTACGTTTTATGTTTGTTTGTTTGTTTGTTGTTGTTTTTTCCTTTAATAAACACCAAAACGGGAAGGAAGGAACGCCAACTTATATACAATAAGACAAACGTTTTTTTTACATGTGGATATCCGGATGGGATAGATTAAAAAAAAAAAACACCAAAAGATCATTATTGCAGGCTGATCAAGATGTAATGATATCCTGAAGTACATGAATTGATTAACCAACGTAAAACACTCAACATTTTGAAATTTTTTTATCGGTAACTATTCAGTTGAAATGTTAGAAGGAGTTAAAAAATAAAATTACTTTCACCACAAACAAAGTGGGCTAACCGCGTAAAAGAACCAAGGATGTTTAAACACTGAGGATCAATAATGCTGGGTTAGTTTTTTACACCCCAAATGTTTCCTTAAGTGTCCTCTAGGGAGCCGGGAACATTAAACTATCTGGGACTCGAACTTTGAACGCCATGGTAGTCAGTCCACAGCTCTAGCCTAGTGACCTCCCGACGACAGCAAAGTGCCATGAGACAGGTTGTGAAAGTCGTTAGCCTACCCTGGTTGTGCTAGGGTGGTTGGTCTAAGGGGCTACAATAACACCGTAACACTAAATTTGCTCATAGATGGTTGAGACAGGGTAGTCAGTGTATATGTCGTAAAATTATTTGAACAATGGTACATGCACTTAAATCAGTGTATTATGATAAAATTATTTGACCATTCATGGTTTCATACTGATAGTGTAGTCAGTGTATGTCGTAAATTGTTTCATATTGGTAACACCATTTGGTTATTGATGGTTTCATACTGGCAACACCATTTGGCCATTGATGATTTAATACTGATAACACCATTTGGCCATTGATGATTTTATACTGGTAACATTATTTGAACATTGATGAGTTCATATTGGTAACACCATTTGGCCATTCATGGTTTCATATTGGTAACACCATTTGACCATTCATGGTTTCATATTGGTAACATTATTTGACCATTGATGGTTTCATACTGATAACACCAGTTGGCCATTGATGGTTTCATATTGGTAACACCATTTGGCCATTGATGGTTTCATACTGAAAACACCATTTTGGCCATTGATGGTTTCATACTGGTAACACCATTTGGCCATTGATGGTTTCATAGTGGTAACACCATTTGGCCATTGATGGTTTCATTCTGGTAACACCATTTGGACATTGATGGTTATCGTACTGGTAACACCATTTGGCCATTGATGGTTTCAAATTGGTAACACCATTTGGCCATTGATGGTTTCATACTGAAAACACCATTTGGCCATTGATGGTTTCATTCTGGTAACATACTTTGAACATCAATAGTGAGTTGGCCATTGATGGTTTCATACTGGTAACATTATTTGAACATCGGTGGTTTTATAGTGGTAACATTAATTGAACATCGATGATTTCATATTGGTAACATTATTTGGCCAATGATGGTTTTATACTGGTACCATAATTTGGCCATTGGTGGTTTCATATTGGTAACATTATTTGAACATCGGTGATTCATACTGGTAACACCATTTGGCCATTGATGGTTTCATACTGAAAACACCATTTGGCCATCGATGGTTTCATACTGATAACACCATTTGGCCATTGATGGTTTCATATTGGTAACATAATTTGGCCATTGATGGGTTCATACTGGTAACACCTTTTGGTCATTAATGGTTTCATACTGGTAACATTATTTGAACATCGATGGTTTCATATTGGTAACATTATTTGGCCATTGATTGTTTCATATTGGTAACATTATTTGAACATCGATGGTTTCATATTGGTAACATTATTTGGCCATTGATGGTTTCATATTGGTAACACCATTTGCTCATTGATGGTTTCATATTGGTAAATTATTTGGCAATTGATGGTTTCATATTGGTAACACCATTTGGCCATTGATTGGTTTCATACCGGTAACATTATTTGAACATCGATGGTTTCATATTGGTAACACCTTTTGGTCATTTATGGTTTCACACTGGTAACACCATTTGGCCATTGGTGGTTTCATATTGGTCACATTATTTGATTATTGATGGTTTCATATTGGTAACAATATTTGGCCATTGATGGTTTCATACTTTTAACATTATGTTATTATGCATTGGTAATATTATTTGAAAATTGATGATTTCATATTAGTAACATTTGATCGTTGATGGTTTTATACTGGTAACACCACTTGGCTATTGATGGTTTCATTCTGGTAACACCATTTGACCAATGATGGTTTCATACTGGTAACATTATTTGACCATTGATGGTATCATTCTGGTAACATTATTTGACCGTTGATGGTATCATTCTGGTAACATTATTTGACCGTTGGTGGCTAAATGCTAGAATCTCAGTCACGTGTGTAGTAAAATTCATCCATTGATAGTGCATGTACTGACACCCTAGACTATAGATTTAGACTACCTCACACTCTTTACTTCCAGTTCCACTGCAGTCATCTGACAAATTAACCGCTCTACCACAGGTCAAAGGTCACCGCTAGAGGGCGGGCTGTCCCGACCAATCATGGCGGAGTCGGAGAGCTGCGAGAGTATCGATCTGGTTCCGGATGCGTCGGCGCGGCCATCCTCGCCAGGCACTGCACACACTGGTGACGTAGTCGGCGCGAGCCAAACCCTGCCCCTCCACGCCCCGCCCGCGCGCTGTCACTCACCACCCCCCCCCCCTCCCCCCCCTCCCGCATCCCCATCACTCCCCACCCTCCCCACTCTCCCTCTCCCCGCATCCCCATCACTCCCCACCCTCCACGGGTAACTGTAACGCATGCGAAGCCTCCATCCTCCCCCCACCGCCTGCAGTTCCAGCATGCACCGCTGCCACGTCTGCAGAGAGCAGCAGGGCAGGTGCGGAACTGGCGCGAGGCCCAGGTCTAGATCTAGCAGGGGAGAGGGCGCGGCGAGACAGGTGGACTGACACACGTCCATCACATGACGACCGCCAGTGTCAGTTTTGTGACTACAGCAGGAGCAGCATCCAATATGACGGCAGCGGCGACCGTTGTTTACCGAACCCCGACTCGGCGGAACATTCAGCGCGCGTTAGACTGAGTAGACGCTGGTCCACGCTTGATTACAGCGGCGTGTCGTTCGACGACTGCGAGGACTGGACCCGAACGCGCGAACCGACTCCATGTTTTCAGTCCAACTGTGGACGTCAGAGTGCCAGTGCCAGCAACTCTGGGTTTAAGAGTAGTTTGCGTCGCAGTATTTCTGAAGATTCGGTGTTTTTCTCCCGTGACAATTTTCATTCTGAACGAAATTATTCTGAGAAGGAACGTTCTGGCTTGTTAGGCAACAGCCGTGTGGTTAACAAATTGTCGTGGCTAGATCTAAACAACCTTCCCGACTGTTTTAGACAGCACTCTGTGAGTTTACCTAGCTTGAGTGACGAAGAGTTCTCTGCCCTTGACCAGCAGTTCGACTTGGCGGTTGTGTTTTCCAACCTGACTCAGTGCAGAAGCACCAGTGACGGAAGCGACGGCGTTGAAGCAGCAGCAGACAACAACAGCGCGAGTGGTGCAGTGGCCAGACTTAGATTAAAGCGGCTGCGGGCCTTTGTGGGGTTCGCTGAGAGCATTGAAGAGGAGGAGGACGTAGAGACACAAGACAAATCTCCTCTGCTTAGACGTTTTGCTCAACGTCCTGTGGGCAACCTGAGTTGGGATTCACTGTCTGAGCAAGACAGCTTCGAGTCGTACGGTGAGTCTCTACAATCAGACCGCCAGGTCCAAGTTCCAAAAACTCACGTTGACCTACCGCCTAAGCAAACAAAAGAAAATTTCAGACGCTCTGGTACTAAGGCGTCACGTGGGGTCTCCCAAAGCTACCGCACTAGCAAGCTGACATCTATTAAAGTTTCCAACACCCCGCACTGCGATGAGCCTCCATTCGAGAATCTGACGAATTGTGTTAGCGATACAAGTATGAAGCGGTCAAGCAGTGAAGGCCGGACTCGCCCACGGGCTCACTTCAGCCCAGAGGTGGACAGCATCGGCTACTCGGACAAGCGGCTCTCCGACTCTGAGGGCAGTGACTCCCAGAGAAACCAGATCCACAGAGGGCGGGCCAGTCTCGACAACAAAGCCCGCTCCAATGGGATCAGAAACAAGAAACCCAGCACGACTCCAACCGGCAACATCTCCTCAGTCCCAGTCAAGCAAAGGGCGACCAAGATAAGACAACCCAGACAGCCCGAGGTGGAAGCAACTCCTGCCACACAGAGAAAAACCAAGCAGAGGAGAATACTGCCTTCGGTGGGGGCCACACAGCAAAAAGCGCATGCTAAAGAAGTCAATGGTTTACCCAACAACAAGACAACGCCTTCCACAAAGAAACCGCAGTTTTCAAGAAGCTTAACGATGTCTGACATTGACAAAAAAGCGGAGGTGACAGCTAAGAAAGACAGCAGCAAAGTGTCTGAAACAGACCAAGACAAGGTCAAGGTTACGCCCGAACCAATCGAACCCGATTCTACGGAAACGTCCCAAAGGAGGTCAATCATGAGGGTGATGAGAAGGCCCACAGAAGTGAGTGACGTCCACATCTTCACCATGAAGCCTTCGGACGTCCGGCTCAACAAGGGCGTGTGGACAGAGGTCAAGCAAGTGGACGACGATGAGGAGATGGTGGAGGAGGAGGTCATTGCCCCGAGCATCAACCACAAAGCCTCCTCAGCGCCACTGGTTCCTGCCCGACCCAGCCTCATCCCGAAATCCATCGCTTCAAATCAGACACCCAAAGACGATGCGAAAGAACCACCCGCTGCTGTAGAAGCTCCGGCGATGAGCATGACGTCTTACACGGTGGAGGCGCAGCCCGACAGCGGGATCGTCACGACAAGTGCCGTGATCCACTTCAGCAACAACACGCTGACTGGCGGGGAGGACACGGTGGACCACACCAATAGCAACAACAACAACACTGTCTCCACAACTACTACCAGTACCATCAGCACCATCAGTGCCAACACCTCCACGACTAGTCCTACCCCTATTAACAATAGCGTCACAACTGACACTACAAAGGTCATGTATGACACCACCAACAACGTCACGTATGACACCACCAACAACGTCACGTATGACACCACCAACAACGTCACGTATGACACCACCAACAACGTCACGTCTGACACCACCAACAACATCACTTCTGACACCATCAACAGCTTCAACATAAGCAATGGCCCCAGCCCAGGCGCACACTTCGGTGGGAGTCTGGACAGTAGTTCCCTCAGTGAGTTCCACGGAGCGGTCAATGGCGACGTGAGCCACGCTAACCAACCAGACGCAAACTCAACCGGCCCGCACAGCCCAGACGTAAACGTAAACGTGAACGTGAACGTGCTGCCCGCCACGCCGTCAAAGAGCAACTCGGAGCCGCTGCTCAACGTGGACGAGGGCGACGACAAGGACAGGACGGCTAGCTCCACGTTCCGCCGGCCCCGGGACGGGAAGAAGTCCAAGATCTCCGCGTCCGAGAACCTCCTGAACGAGGTCCCCCGCGCGCCCCGCACGCCCCGAAGCGCCCCGAGCACCCCGGCAACAGGGGGCGCCCCAGTCTTCCCGAAAGGCTCCGCCCCCGGATCTGACGGCAGCTCCTCTGGCGGAGGTTCCTACACCTCTGGGGGTAACCTGCCGCCCGGCGCACCATGGTCTCGCGAGACGTGGACGAGCCGCAAGCGCTACGAGATGGCGCACTGCGAGCACGATCACTTCGTGGGCTCTCTGGACCAGTACCCGCGCCGGTCTTCGCCTGGACAAGTCCCCACGGGCCGGAGGATCGGGAGGATCGGGAGGGGCTGGAGGGGCGGGAGGGTGCAAGGGCCACGCCCAGGACCACGCCCTCTGCTACCACCAGGCCAGCAACGGCGGGATGGACATCGAGCACTTCCGCACTGACCACCACTGCAACAGGGACCACTGCCAGGGGCACGGTGCACCGGCCGGACCGTACCTCACGCCCAGGCAGCGGCTCGAGAAGGAGACCAGGATGCTTAAGAGAGAGGTGAGATAGTGACGATGTTAAGTTCATTGCTTGTCGTCGTTGTCGTTGTTGTCGTTATCGTCGTTGTTGTTATCATCATCATCATCATCGTCATCATCATCATCATCATCATCATCATCAGCATCATCATCATCATCATCATCATCATTCTTCTCCTCCTCCCCCGCCTTCTCCTCGTCCTTGTCCTCGTCCTCCTCTTGATCATCATCATCATCATCATCATCATCATCATCATCATCATCATCATCATCATCATCATCACCACCACCACCACCACCACCACCACCAACATTATCATCCTTATCATCATCATCATTAACCATATTCCTCCTTTTCCTCCTCATTATCACGATTGCCATTATACTAGAGTCACATTTCTTTCCTGTTAACATTTGTTTTTGGTGCTGAACTACTGACATAAATTTATGCTTTCAAATGATCGATACCAGAGCATTATGAGCAATGCAAAGTAATTTCATGTAAGATAAACTTTATATTGTGACTTTATAACATGCATACCGATTCAATCAACAAAGTTTGGACCCAGATGACTGCTGAAAACATGGACTGTAAATGGGTTGGTGTTCGGAATATATCGCCTTCAACGAATATACCTTTGCTATTAAAAACACACGAAAAACAAAATCATCACAATAATAATACCAACAGCAATATAAGCAACAACAACAACAACAACAACAACAACAACAACAACAACAACAACAACAACAACAACAACGACAACGACAAAAAGAACAAAACAGCAATGAAACTGACTTGACATGGAAAATGGTTTAACAAGTCGAAATACTATATCTCGGGGTCCTGATATAATGTGATTGGTAATAGCGATGTAGCGCCGTATTGCTATCCCATCATGTTCACCATATCGATCAATGATGTTGTCCTATAGTCGGCAGCCTGAACTGTACCGATGTATCATGATAAACTTTCCACGCTGGAGTTGTTTTTTTTGGGTTGGTTTAACGTCTAACATCAGCACTATATAGACTATATTGTGGACGGGCCCTAAGACGTACGTCTGACAATTTTATGTGCTACCACACACGAGACAGGGCGGGGATACCATGACTCCTGTCTCAGCCGGTCACATTAAACTGACACCGACCCAACCAGTAGGGAGCTTTTGCGTCGGAAGCAGATGTTCTACCCCTGGACCACCGCGCTGGAGTTTTGTTAGAGGGCAGTGAACAATTGAAACACTATCGTAGGTTGTCTGTCTCAAGACTTCCACTACACAGAGTTGACGTGAGTGATTTCTTGAAGTTGCCACATCACCTGAATGTAGTTGGTTGCAAATTAACAAACTTCAGTATTATATATAGTGTATATCGTGGACGGCTCCCGAGTCCCACGTCTGAAAAGTGCGTGTGCTGCTACACAGAGACATTGCAGAGATAGCATGATTCCTGTCTCAGTTGGTTACATTATATTGACACCCACCCAATCAGTAGGGGACGAAATCAGACAAATACAGTTTTGACCAATCGTGGGTATCGAACCAGGGACATAACGATTGAGTCAGTTCGCCTCCCTTCAAGTTGCCAGTGATAGGTGAATAAATAAAAAGCGGGGAAGGAACAACCCCAAATACATGGATTGCAGAAAACCAGTTGGTCAGAAGATGGGTGTTATGTGAAGAACATTAAATTGTTTCAGACGATTTATTTGATTTGGCGGAGACAGAGCACTGAAATTATAGGTTGGTTGGTTGGTTGGTTAGTTGGTTGGTTGGTTGGTTAGTTGGTTGGTTGGCAGTTTGATCGATTGGTTCGTTTCTTAACGTTAAACGTCAGCAACTAGGCTATATCGCGGACGAGCCCCGAGACTCACATTTATTTCCGATCATGTTCACCCGAGGCCTATACATAACCCCTGTTAACTTTGCACCACCTACAAATAGACGTTGTGTGTGTTTGAGGGGGGTGGGGTGACAGCAGTCCTTCCTCGTATCGTCGCACTGTCTCTGTGTGGCAGCACGAAGTCGAAACACTATATCTCGGGGTCCTAAGATAATTATAATGTGATTGGTAATAACAATGTAGCGCCGTATTGCTGTCCCATAATGTTCAACCTATCGATCAATAATGTTGTCCCGTAGTCGGCAGCCTGAACTGTACCGATGTATCATGATAAACTTTCCACGCTGGAGTTTTGTTACTGGGCACTGAAGAATTAAAACACAATGGTAGGTTGTCTCAAGATTTCAACTACACCGGTTTGACTTGGGTGATATATTCGAGTTGCCACTTCACCTGGATGTAGTTGGTTGCTTAACAAACTTCAGTACTATATAGTGTATATCGTGTATGGCTCCCGAGACTCACGTCTGAAAAATGTATGTGCTGCTACACAGAGACATTGCAGAGATACCATGACTTCTGTGTCAGCAGCTGGTCACATTAAATTGACACCGACCCAATCAGCAGGGGAACGAAATCAGACAAATAGTTTTGACCAATCGTGTGTATCGATCCAGGGACATAACGATTGAGACAGTTGGCTTCCATTCAAGTTTCCAGTGATAGGTAAATAAGTGAAAAGAAAAGAAGGAGCAGGAGTCATGGCATCCCCGCCCTGTCTCGTGTGCAGCAGCACATACAAATTGTCAGACGTTAGTCTTGGGACCCGTCCACAATATAGCCGACATAGTGCTGATGTTGGACGTTAAACCAACTCAACAACAACACTCACCTAAAACTAGCTCTGAATAAGTTGTCTGGAGCTGAGGCCCTAGGGTTGAGCGCCGCTGGTGTGTTGTGCGTGTGTTGTGCGTGAGTGGACTGAAAGAAGCGCCCATAGTGGTGAGTTATTGATCTGTTTTGCTGTCTGGAGACTGTGTAACGCTCATGACTGTGTGTAGACTGTGTCGCCCATGCCTCTATGTAAACAATGTAACACACCTGTGTGTAGACAGTGTAACATACACATGTGTGTAGACAGTGTAACACACATTTGTGTAGCAGTGTAACACATATGTGTAGACTGTGTAAAGCTCATGTGTGTAGACAATGTAACACACCTGTGTGTAGACAATGTAACACACCTGTGTGTAGCAGTGTAACATACATGTGTGTAGACAACTATGTAAACAATGTAACGCACCTGTGTGTAGACTGTGTAACACATACGTGTGTAGACAGTGTAATACACCTGTGTGTAGGTAGTGTTGCACATAATGTGTGTAGGCTGCGTAACGCTCATATGTATAGACAGTGTAACACACATGTGTGTAGGCTGTGTAATACACATATGTGTGTAAACTTTGTACCACACATGTGGGTAGCAGTGTAACACTCATGCGTGTAAAGTGTGTAACGCTTATGTGTGTAGAGTGTGTAACGCTCATGTTTGCGAACGTGTAGGCAGTGTGTAAGCTGTGAAGCTTAAGTCTGGCAACAACGATGCTTGCATGCAGTTCTGTCTGTCTACATGTCTGACTGATTATCGATGTCTCGATGGTATTTCTGTACCAATATTTCTTCCTCTAACCTCTCTTTTCTTTCTGTCCATCTAACCTGCGTCATCCCATTGGGTGCCTGTCTTTACATCCTCTAAATCGATTTTCGCCTTCCCCCTAAATCTTCGTCTCTTTTCTCCCTCTTTTTCTCTCCCCGACTCTCTCTCTCTCTCTCTCTCTCTCCCTCTCTCTCCCTCTGTATCTCTCTCTCCCTCTCTCTCTCCCCATCCTTTACTATCTATCTTACTTTAACTGCCTCATTATATGTCTGTAAAACTGAAAATCTATCATGTTCATAAGGACACTGTTTCTCTTATCTGTCCTTCCTCTTAGAATATTGTTCGCCCTTTCCTCCCTTTTTTATATCTTTCCCCAGCATTGTCTGCATGTCCCGCCTCCTCTCGTTTAACTCTTCCCTTTCTCTCTCTCCCTCTATCTTTCTTTCTTTTCTTCTAACATTTTATATTTTTATCTGTCTATGTTTCTGTCTCTCACTTTGCATCTCTATGTCTAGGTGTCATTATAATGAGACCTACTGAGACAGTCATTGTATCCCCGCACTGTCTCTATGTGGCAGCATGTAAAATAGTCAGACTTTAGTTGTGGGGCCCGTCTACATCACTGACTCTGTTTTACTACCCATATATCTACACTAATTCACTTCTCTATGTTTGGTCAAGGCGTTCTAACTCACGTATCAACACCCCTTTCTCGTGTCGCTTTTTGTTTTCTACAGCCCCTGAATCTGCATAATAAACATAAAATATAGATAAATCATATTGCCGTGTAATATTTTTACTTATCCATTTGCGTATGGTTTTATTTCTATCCATCCCTCCCTCCCTCTCTCTCTCTTTCTTCCTCTTTTCCTCTTTCTCCCTTCCTCTCTCTCTCTCTCTCTCTCTCTCCCTTCCTCTCTCCCTCTCCCTCTCTCTCTCTACATATCTCCCCCTCTCTTCTCCCCTCTCTCTCTCCCTTCCTCTTTCGTCCCGTTCTCTCTCCCTTTTTCTCTCTCACAACTCTTTCTTTCTCTCTGACTGTATGTCTGCCTGTTTGTATGTCTCTGCCTCTGTCTGTCTCTCAGTTTTTGTCTCTTTCTGTCTGTCTGTGTGTAAGTATACCTACCTACCTACCTACCTACCTGCCTGTATGTCTAATTCATTGAACTATACATCTGTTTATATATCTAATGTAATCCATTAATTGGTACATATTTACATATTCTTTGTTTCTTTCTCTCTACCTAACTATCCACACATCCACCAATCTTTTACCTATGCCTTTGTCTAGAATCTAGATCTATCTACATGTCTTTCATATTATCTACCTAACTATCTAAACACCCACCAATCTTTTACCTATGTCTTTGTCTAGAATCTAGATCTATCTACATGTCTTTTATCTTACTACAGAACTGTATTCACAGCTACACTTTTTTCTTTCTTTCACGATTTCGATTGTTCTCCATAATTATAATCAGCTCATTCACGAAAAACCATATTGGTCCACCTTTCACACTGGCGATATAACATAAAACGGTTTGATATTTAATATTGCGATCAGATTTCAGGCTAGGAGTTAGTCACTGCTCACGCTGAAAGCGATTGCATGTACTGGGATCTAGATCTAGGACCGTAAGTACAATGTTGTGGCAGGCTTACAACTAGTCGTAAGAATTACACATGAAATAGAAGGTTTTACGACGTGTTGTAAGCTACCGCGACGGTTTACTTGTGATTCCTAGGTGGATGTATTCCCAGACAGAAAAATCTAATACTGAAGTTGTGTTTGTTGGTTGCTTGGTTTGTTAGCTGATTGTTTGGCTGTTTGCTTGATTGCTTAGTTTGTTGGCTGACTGGTTGGTTGGCTGGTTGGTTTGTTGGCTGGTTGGTTGGTTGGTTGGTTGGTTGGTTGGTTGGCTGGCTGGTTGGTTGGTTGGTTGAAAGGACAGTGAGCGAAATGGGTTTACAGTCATGCTGGTATAAGAGGGCGAAATGGCGCAAGTGGTTGAGGGTTGGTCTCCCAGTCGGGATGTCGCGGGTTTGAAACCCACGATTGGTCTAAAAATGTATTTGTTTGATTTCGTCTTCTACTGATTAGATCAATGCCAGTATAATATGGCCAGCAGAGACATGAGACATGGTATCCCCGCACTGTCTCTGTGTGGCAGCATCTGCAATTTTCAGGCGTTAGTCTTAGGACCCGTCCACACTATAGTCTATACAGTGCTTACGTTGGACGTTAAGCCACCGGCCCAACTAAATCTACCAGACTCTAACAGAAAGGGATCAAAGAAAGCTGATCACTTTAGGCTTACAGTCCTGCTCGTATAGAGGAGGCGCGGTGGCCCTGGGGTAGAACATCGGCTTCCGACGCAAAAGGTCCGGGTTCGAGTCCTGGCGATTTCGCTCCCTACTGGTTGGGTCGGTGTCAGTTTAATGGGACCGTCTGAGACAGGAGTCATGGTATCCCCGCCCTGTCTCGAGTGTTGCAGTACATAAACTTGTCAGACGTCAGTCTTGGGGCTCCGTCCACAATATAGTCTATTTAGTGCTAATGTTGGACGTCAAAGCAACTCAACTCAACCCATCATCCGTTATTTTCTTCTTTAGATTTTCCTAACTACCATCTCATAACATTATTTCGTAAGACATAGGATTCAAAAAACAACATGCACAGTCACCGAATTGAACGAAGTAAAAATATTTTTGCACACTAGTGATAAAAGTTGTTTATTTCTATTAATTTTTAGCATAGATAAGACAAAATGGTAATTAGAGAGTATTTTTCTCCAGCCTAGAAGCTTACCAGTCTAAAATATTTATGTAAACTGTCCTATCATGTGAGCACGTGTATGTGGTATTTTAAAAATTCATAAAAGATCGACGATTTGATACCGGTACTTATTGTTTCAAAAGAACAAGTGCGCAAAAATGATCAAAAATTTATATAAACTCTAGCTCACTGTTACTCTTACTGCAATTTTGTGTTTGTTTCTGTGACACTGCCTTCTATTTTTTCTACGTTTTTAAACCTTATCCATCACCCATTAATTTTGTCTTTTGACTTTTCCTAACTTCTGTCTCGTATTTCTTACGACCAATGCTCTTGCTGCTCTCTATATACACCTTCCGATCTATCACTTTTCCCTACCACCCTGACCAATGCCGTTGCTGCTCTTTATATACACCACGACTAGATCTACTTAGCGATAACTGGAGAATAATGCAAGTTCCGTTGAAGCGTTGTTTTGTAATAACATGTTTTAAATCGTCTCTGCGCATGACATGATCAAAGAATTTTGCTTGGTAGCATAACTCGGGGTAAAACCTCTATTTCGTTGCGGTATTATTAGATCGATGTTTACTTACAATCGTATACTTGCATAGTGATATAGAAATCAAACTATAAAAACTTGTAGTGGTCGAAAGTACAATAAAACTGTAGCCTACTACTCGTCTTAAGTCGTCTTATTCACTCATCCTTATAAGGTTAAGACGTGGTGTAAGCTAACAACGGTTCTGTTCTTAAGGTCGTAAAAGCAATCTTTCCTTAACTCTGCTTTCCCAAGATCTCTAGAAAAATAAAATCCTGATGGAGACGGCTTCACCAGCTAGGATTCGAACCTCAGGCCTCATGCTTGCCAGCTCAGAGCACTGCTGACTGTCCTATCCGGGACCATATTCCAAATTTTGAATAATTTTCTCCTTATCATATAATGAGGATGATCTCTTTCTCTCAAAAACGTAAACAAAATCACGTGACAGTTGTATTTTTTTTGTAAACAATTTAATTATTAGACTAGAGCTTAGATCTATTAAAAAAAACATTTATTTTTTTTGCACAAAGAATCAAAGTGACCTATATTTTTTAACATCTTCGCATCGTGCTGCGCAACTTGTATTAAGCAAAAATAGAGGGACACAATTATAAAATGACTGATCTATGCTTAGAATTAAAAGAAATAAAATCACTTTTACCCTTGGTACCCAAAAATCTTTTCACTTATTTTAGTTCGGTGACTTTGCGTTCTATTTTTAGACACCATGCTGCACACCGAAACCACATTCCAAATCAAGCGACGCAAAATCTGCAAGCCTATTTTTCCCCTTCTTTTTAAATATAAAATCTATGAACGTTTGAAACGAATCTTGGCGTGTATCATTCTATGGCTGATTAAAACATGGAAATTAATGAAACAGGTGGTGGTGGTGGTGGTGGTGGCCATACTTAGTGGTTTGAGCGTCCGTCCATTAGTTAAACTACCTCGTGCATATCTGGCCTTCGAAGCTGAGGATCACGGCATTTTAACGAAGCACGTTCACAGACAGGAGATTTAAGCCGAATGCGATGAAAAAATCGATAGAATATGAAAGATGACACCCCGTGAGCTATCAGTTAAAAAATTAAATCAATAAGTGTAGGTCTAGAGGTGTAGCTTCGACTTTCCATTTCGCAGCCGGATAAGGCTGACCTCAACGTGAAAACGAGGCACTAAATACAGTTTGGGGTGAAAAACAACAGCAGCAGCATCAACAACAATAACAACAATCACTACTACTACTACTACTACTACTACTACTACTACTACTACTACTACTACTACTACTACTACTACTACTACTACTACTACTACTACTACTACTACTACTACTACTACTACTACTACTACTACTACTACTACTACTACTACTACTACTACTACTACTACTACTACTACTACTACTACACCAGCACCACCAACAACATCAATAACAAAACGATAACGACAGCAACAACAATACAAAAAGAAAAAACAACACATACGATCAACAAACAAAAAATCAACTACCACAAACAAAAACAACAACAATAATATCCTCATCATTATCATCAACAAAAAGAACAACAAAAAGACTACCACCACCACCACCACCACAACAACAACACCAACAACACCAGCAATCACAACACACCAACAAAGCAGAGGGGAACAAAACGATTCTACTATAATATGATAATAGAGCGCAGTTAGCTCAGTCTGTTTGTGGTCGGGGCAAACGAGTAGAAGGCATGAGGTTCGAACTTCAGCTGGTAGCCCTGTCTCCGTGGATAATTCTACGAGAATCGTCAATGATCTGAAACTTAGCGTTTATTACATTTATATTCGCACTCACGGTTTTTCAATTAGTTAAAACTTGTGTCATCACATTTTGAAACAAAACACAATTAGAGTGCAAAGTTTTACTCGGAATATTCATAAGGTGTTAAATTCAATCGTACCAAATAATGAAGTTACCGTGATCATATTGAATTTAGGATGTTTTGTTTTTAACGTACGCCAGATGGCCGATTGTGTAGAGCGCGTGACTAACATCTTTAAAGGCTCTGCTATGGTAACGCAGTGGCCCTGGGGTAGAACATCGGCTTCCGACGCAAAAGGTCCAGGTTCGAACCTTGGCAATTTCGTTCCCTATTGGTTGGGTTGGTGTCAGTTAAATGGCACCGACTGAGACAGGAGTCATGGTATCCCCGCCCTGTCTCGTGTGTGGCAGCACATAATTGTCAGACGTCAGTCTTGGGTTCCGTCTACAATATAGCTTATATAGTGCTGATGTTGGACGTTAAATCAACTCAATTACAGTAAGGAGCTTAATCGCCAGGGCTTGAACCACGGGCTTTTTGCGTCGGAAACCGATGTTCTATCATCAAAGCCACCGCCCCCACCCCTAACCCAACCAGGGGAAGTAACGATCTCTCTATCTTTATTATTGTTTCCTGAGTTGAAAAGACAGGCTTGAACCCCCCGGCCTCTTCCGTTCCTTTTTTTCTAAAAGAAAATGCCCTCTAAAATATATATTTCTAGCGTCCACCGTCCTAAGCCTCGCATATCTAGTTTTTCTATT
Source organism: Elysia chlorotica (assembly GCA_003991915.1). Lineage (NCBI taxonomy): Eukaryota > Metazoa > Mollusca > Gastropoda > Plakobranchidae > Elysia > Elysia chlorotica. Next base: position 20,187 of record RQTK01001290.1, read on the forward strand.
CAACGAGGCTTCGCTCATCAAGCGCTCCAGTGATCGTACTCTGTTGCCAGGCTTCATTTCTATTTTGGGCCTTAGCGGATATTTCCAATTTTTGTTACCCTTTCTGACACCCCTTCTGTTACCCTTCCTGTCATCCTTTCTGTTACCCTTTCTGTCATCCTTTCTGTTAACCTTTCTGTCATCTCTTCTGTTACCCTTTCTGTCATCCTTTCTGTTAACCTTTCTGTCATCTCTTCTGTTACCGTTTCTGTCATCTCTTCTGTTACCCTTTCTACCATCCCTTCTTTTACCCTTCCTGTTATCCTTTCTGTAACCCCTTTTGTTGGAGTCATGGCATCCCCGCCCTCTCTCGTGTGTGGCAGCACATACAATTTTCAGACGTCCGTCTTGGGGTCTGTCCACAATGTAGCCTATATAGTGCTGATGTTGGAATTTAAACCAACTCAACCTCAACCAACCCATTCTCTTACCTCCTCTTACTATCATCCCTTATGTTTTTCTTTCTACCATATATTCACTCAACTTTTCTATCACGCTCTCAATCACAGCCTCTATTATACTGTCTGTTATTCTGTCTGTCATGATTGGTTCATCTCAGACATTCATTTATACACGTACTGCAAATATCCGTGGTACCGACAATGGCTGAGTTGGTCCAGATAGAGAGAGAGAGAGACAGAGAGAGAGAGAGAGAGAGAGACAGACAGACAGAAAAAGAGAGAGAGACAGAGACAGAGAGAGAGACAGACAGACAGACAGACATGACTAGAGAGAGAGAGAAAGAGAGAGACAGACAGACAGACAGACATAACTAGAGAGAGAGAGAAAGAGAGAGACAGACAGACAGACAGACACCCACATGATCTCTGGTGACACTGCTACTCACAGGTACGTGCATGCCAGTGCCACGTGACAGGAGCCAGGTGAGGGGGGTGGTGGAGTAGGGGGGAGTTGGTTTAACGTCCAACAGCAGCACTATATAGGCTATATTGTGGAGAAATCATGCAGAATTGTAACGTGTTCTAGTTCTATATGAAAATGTGAACTAATGTAGATTTGTAATACTTGACCAAAAATTGCTTCATTCTCAGTGACTTACGCGATGATGTTGAAAGCAAGAGCATGACGAGTTTTTAAGTTTTCCGGATTTGTAATGTCTCCATTATTTTTAATCAGAGGAACATCTCTACAACAACCCTTTTTCTGTATGCCTCTGTTACTCGCTCTCCCGCTCTCTCTCCCTCTCTTTCTCTCTCGCTCTCTCTCTCTGTTTATGTCTGTCTCTCTCTCATTCTCTCTCTCTCTCGCTCTCTCTCTGTTTATGTCTGTCTCTCTCTCATTCTCTCTCTCTTTCTATCTCTCTCTCTATTTATGTCTGTCTGTCTGTCTCTCTCCCATTCTCTCTCTATTTCTGTCTCTCTCTCTCTCTCTCTCTCTCTCTCTCTCTCTCTCTCTCTCTCCCTCTCTCTATCCCTTTATGTCTGTCTGTCTGTCTGCCTGTCTGTCTGTCTGTCTGTCTGTCTCTCTCTCTGTCTCTGTCTCTCTCTCTTTTTCTGTCTGTCTGTCTCTCTCTCTCTCTCTCTCTGTCTCTCTCTCTCTCTTTAGCCATAAAGTGACTAGCCCATTGGTTTGTTACCTATCTAGATCAATGCATTATGCTTCTATTATGAAACTCCGCTGAATTCGTTAAATGATGATAATAATAATAATATGTGGAAGTTTCGCTTGGCAGCAGCTGTTGTAAGGTGAGTTGTTTGTGGCGAGCTGTACGCTCTGGCATTGGGTTAGGGCAACTTTGAACGGAGACAGGGTGAGCGATGGGGAGAGTTGGTTGGGTTGTTTTAACGTCCAACAGCAGCACTATATAGGCTATATTGTGGACGGGTCCCAAGACGGACGTCTGACAATTTTATGTGCTGCTACACACGAGACAGGGTGGGGATACCATGACTCCTGGCTCAGCTGGTCAGTTTATACTGGAGGGTATGAGGGAAGGAGAGAGGTGGGAGGGGGAGACAGAAATAAAGGCGAAGGGATATAGAGATAGAGGAAGTGGAAACGAGGGGAAGAGAAATGGGAAGATAGAGAGAGGTGGAAATGAAAAACTGAGATAAATTGTAAAGGATTATGCAGAAAGACCGAGATGGAGATTGTAGCGCATGAGATAGAGTGAAATATGGTAATAGAGTGTTAGATAAGATAGAAAGGTAGACAAAAAGATAGATAGATATATAGAAGAGAGGGAGGGTATAGATATCGTATTGGATCGTCCTGCCTTAAACTATGGCAATCTCTCTCGACACATTTCCCTGTGTAAAATGTAGATAGATAGATAGATAGACCGCCAGGATTAAAACTTATGACCATTTGCTTCGAAAGCCGATGTTCTACCCGTGGGCCATCGCGCCCCCCAGCGATGGGGAGAGAGGGAGGGGATGAAGGAGGGAGAGAGATGGGAGGTGGAGACAGATAGAAATAAAGGCGGAGGGATATTCAGAGAGAGGAAGTGGAAACGAGAGAAAAGGAAACGGAGAGATGGAGAGAAGAACAAATGAAAAGGTGCGATAAATTGGTAAGGATAATCAGAAAGATAAAGATGGAGATCGTAGCGCATGAGATTTAGCGAAATATGGTGATAGAGTGTTAGAGGAGCAGTTTGATAGATAGAGGGATAGATAGATTAAAAAACAGATAGATAGATAGATAGATAGATAGAAAGATAGAGGGATATATAAAAAGATGGAGAGAGAGAGGGGGATAGATAGATAGATAGATAGATAGATAGATAGATAGATGAGAGAGAGAGAGAGAGAGAGAGAGAGAGAGACAAACGCAAATACACACAGAATAGGTGGAGAGACAAACGCATTATGTACAACTTAACTCCACTGTCAATTCATTAAATCAAACTCCAATTGAATCTGACCCAAAATCAATATACTACAATCCACATTCGCATCGTAGGCTTCCATCAGCAAGAATTCATTAACTCTAGGCTATTCGTTGTACTTTACAAACAGTGTGATTCGAGAAGCATTTTTTTCTTTCGGCTGCGATGTAGGCACATCAGTATCTTTTGGGTTGTGTTCAATTTAGGCATCTGATATCTTTTTGATATGGTTTTCCCCATGCAAACAATTTCAAGAATTTGACATTGCATTTTGCATGTCAAGTTATGGAGGCATTTGATATCTCATGTCTGTTTGTATTTTTGGTATTTACTACAAAATCAATAATATCTACTAAATATTTATTTTGAAAAAAAGGTGGTGAAGTTAGTAGAGCGTGTCGGTTGTATACAAGGAGTCCGGGGTTTAATCCTATTCAGGTCGCTTTGTTTCTACTGATTAGGTCGCTGTTTTGTGTCCGGGTGAGACAGAAGTGTTGGTTCCAATGCTCTGTCTGGAATGACATAGAATTGTCAGACGTAAATCTTGGAACCAGTTCCCGAGGTAATCAGGGGGGGGGGTGCAAGGCGAGGACTTCAGTATCAGTCGGACATGTGTTATACTGACACCGACTCAATCAGTAGGCAAGCCGGAATCGAACACGGAATCTCCCCATAACAAACCAAACGCTCTATCGTTGAGCCACCTCCACCTCCACCCCACCCCCATCACTCTGATATCCCGAATGCATCTATGTCTTTATTGTTCTTTAAAACAAAGGCATGGTTATTCGTGTGGGGTATTATAAACTTGTATATCAATGCCTTTTTTATGTCAGCTAAACTCTGACCAACAATAAATTATAGAATCTAAATCTATCCCCAGCATAGAAAACTTTTCACCAGAACAATCCCCACCTCGAGATAATCAACCTCCATAAAACATGATTGTTTTCTAGCTTTACCGATAACGTATGTGAATATAATGTTAATATTAAACAGTTGAGACAGTATGAATAATCATATCTGAATAATAAGATAATTATTCCAACACTGTAGATTTCCCGATGATTCATTCTATCCGACTAAATGAATTGATAGACTTCCACAGGGCGACGCATTAAAATCATTAACGATCATAAATTATAGACCATAACAGATCATAGACCTAGAATGATGTAGATTTATAAATTATGAAGCATTGAAACATTGAAACACTTCAGGCTTTTGTCTGGATTCAAATTCCAATCGGGTTCGGGTTGGGTTGGTTTAACGTCCAACAGCAGCACTATATAGGCTATATTATGGACGGGCATAATAGGACAGTTTACATATTTGCAGTGTAGGCTGAAAAATACTCTCTAAGTATCACTCTGTCCTATCTATGCTTACAAGTAAAGGAAATAAAATCACTTTTTGTACCAAAACCTTTTCACTTCTTTCAATTCGGTGACTTGGCCTTCTATTTTTGGACGCCTTGGTGTGTGTATATATACCTAATCTTTGTTTTGTTATGGACCCGGCTTTTCCCTGGCTAACTCTGTAACTGGCTTAGATAATAATCGTATTGATTAGTACAGAACAACGCTATTCTGTTAACGCTATACACTGAATTCTGTGATCGTGGGGCAGGCGAGGAAATCTAAGCTGCGTGTATTCAATATTTGTGCTGTGGCTGTAGGCTATTGTTTGTTTGTTTGTTTGTGTTTTGATGTAATACGGTAGAGATCGTTAAGGAAGGGTTTGGATTGTGAGTGGGGAAAGAGATGGACAGATATATGATCAATTTTCGAATGGATGTAATGGCTATGGAAAAGGCCGTGGAGAGGAATAAAGATGGAGAGATTGAGAGAGTGAGAGAAAGGCAGGGAGGCCGAGAAAGAGACAGGCAGACAGACAGACAGACAGACAGACAGACAGACAGACAGACAGACAGACAGACAAATAGACAGACAGACAGACAGACAGACAGGCAGGCAGGCAGACAGACAGACAGACAAACAGACAGACAACTTGAACCGTGATGAAACAGAGAACAACGAGCCTCCCAATTAAACTAAAAATAGCCGTGGTGGGCGGTGGTCAGCCTCACATTCACACAGATCCGCCCACAGTGCTATCAAAGAGTGTTCAATAGTGAGAGATTTCACACAGAGGATTTTGTGTAGGTCGTGTAGCTTCCTTCTTTAAACCTCCGGGTTTTCCCTCTGTCTGAAAATTGGTCAACCACCTTTCTTCCAATAACAAAAATTAATATTAGAGTAAGCGCGCGTCACGCTAGCTGCCCTAATCAAAAGCACTGTGAGCTTTTTGTGTAGCGTCTCTACTAGATCTATAGTCTGTGATAGAATGATTGGTGGAATTATCCTGGGCTTTCACATCCGGTATGATCTATTTTTAGTTGGGCTGATAGCTCCGTACTAAGATCGTGAAAGGGGTTTTCCGGTGTTTTTAATCCCAAGATTCGTGCACATAATAATTTTCAATTTCTATAGAGGGAGGGAGAGAATTCTATCCCTCTCTCCGGGTTTAACGTCTCATATGTTCCCCTGGGGGATCCTATACGGCGACAGAAACGCTACTATGCCTCACACTTTGCTATTTATAAAATATGTTTTAGAAGGTACAATCGAATTGCAGTGACAGCTCACATAGAAGTTAGATGTAGCCTAAGCCAGTAAGAACAATGGTGCTATAAGATTAGACTCATGCCTAGACTTAGACCAGGATAGCGAGTTATAGCAATGATGTGCATGTATACTAGAGAGTTATAGCAATGCTGTGCATGTATATGGTCCTGATACCCAGATAATTCATACCCAAACTTAGATCGGGGTAGAGAGTTATAACAATGCCGTGCATGTATATGGGCCTGCCACCCCTGTTACCTTCCTCCCAAGCTGTTCACTCTAACAATTTATTTCTATGATTTGTTTCACGCCTTCTCGAGGTCCAGATGAATCCTAGATCTTTGATAACTTAGGAGCTGGACAGAACTAGTTAGGATCCGAACTGCAGACGTCCTGCTCACCAGTCATTAGTGCTAACTGACTGAGCCACTGTTGACCCCCCACCCTTTCAAGCCCCCTCCCCTCCACCCCCGAATAAAACCCCACTAACAACCAACTAATAAACCTGCATTGCCAACGTCACCATCTGACCACCCCATGTTGCATCATCTAGCCTGCTATCTTTGGCTGGTATTGATTTTTTCCTGGGCTTGGATTCGGGGACAAGGAATAACAGGTGCTTGGAGATTTTGCCTTGCTGGGGTTGAGTGGAGTCGGTTGCTCAACTTCCAACGGCAGCACTACATAGGTTACATTGACACTTTTGTGGACGGGCCGCAAGATTGATGTCTGACAATTTTATGTGCTGCCACACATGAGACAGGGCGGGGAGATCTGGACTCCTGTCTCAGACGGTCACATTAGACTGACACCGACCCAACCAGTAGGGGATGAAATTGGACAAATACGTTTTTGACCAGTCGTGTGATTCGAACCGCAGACCTTCCGATCTGGAGACCAACGCTCTTTGTTTTCTGGGAAGAACATGTTAACTTAATATGGATGAGATGAAAATATTACAAATGGGAATTGATACATTGTTCTATAATTTATTTCCATGATGTTCACAAATTGAATAATCAGAATAACCGCCAAATGTACCTAGTGATAGAGTAGAATTAGACCAGGTTGTTTGTCACTATAATAACTTAGCTTGGTGGAAAGTGGTGAAAAAGTAGAGATAATATGTTGATACTATAATTTTGTTTCCGTGCTAATCAAATAAAAAATTACTTTTATTTGCATAATTTAATTGGAAATATATAAAACTTGAAGCAAGAAGCAAGTAATTTTACACCATAGGACCTTCGTAAAGCAAGATATAAGGGAAATAAATATGGAAAGAACGATAACCCTGAGTCGGAGAATAACTCGTCAGCAGCATCACTTTTTATTGCATCGATTTTTTGTAATATATCCATTGTTATATATAGAAATATATACAAATAAATTATTGTATATATATCTCTAATATAAAATTTTGATCAAAATGGTAAACACAGTATATTATTGCAAAGATTTTGCTTTTTTCTTTCACTGTTACATATATATTCTAGAGTTTCGAGCTACTGCTCTCGTCAGGCGACTTGTTTCTTGTTTGCCTTTGACAACAGGAAACGTTTTCTATGGGTGCAGTGAGAAAAAATCTCCTTTCTTTGGTTTAATGTTGGTTTCTTCGTTAAATATTTCTTCTAAACTTTAGTAACAACACTTTTTTGCTGATGTGTACGGTTTTACTTGTCTTACAATTTCCCAAGTATTTTATGGTCTGTGTTGTTGTTTTTCGGTGTCCAAATGTGCTCGCTTAATTTTCGTGTCGTGTATCTTGTGGTTAGTGTGCCTTCCTTGTTTTGAAATCGTTTTCAGTTAGTCCTATGTATGTTTAAAGTGCATTGTAAATAAGTATTATTATATTTTTACCACTAAAATAAAATTGTGGTCAAACTTTAAATACAGTCATGTATTTTGCAAAGATTTTCCTTTTTTCTTTCACTGTTACATATATACAAATAATTACCCGTCGCGATTCTAGAGTCTCGAGCTGCTGCTCTCGTCAGTCGACTTGTTTTTTTTGGTTTTTTTTTGCATTTGACAACAGGAAACGTTTTCTATGGGTGCAGTGAGAAAAAAAAATCTTTCTTTGGTTTAATGTTTGTTTCTTCATAAATACTTGAAACTTCTCTTTTAAACTTAAGTAACAACACTTTTTTGCTGACGTGTACGGTTTTACTTGTCTTACGATTTCCCAATGTATTTGATGGTCTGTGTTGTTGTTTTCGGTATCAAAGTGTGCTTGCTTAATTTCGTGTCGTGCATCTTGTGGTGTATTTTGAACGATGACTTGTGGAGGTTGTACCTTGTTTTGTGTTCTTTTTCAGTTAGCACTATGTGTGTTTCTTTCTTCTTTTTTTTTTTGTTTATCTTTGACTGTGCCTTCCTTGTTTTGCACTCGTTTTCAGTTAGTCCTATGTATGTTTCTTTTCTTTTTTTTTTTTTGTTGACATAAAAAGATGCAACCAAATGTCAAATACAATCATGTATATCTCTAGGCACTTCCATAGTTACATAGTGGATATTTGGTGGATGGGGTGCACATGAGCCTTTATATTTCCATGCTTTAAAAGGAGCGACCGATACGTCAACTAAATAACAATTAGACCTACTTAACTTCAAAAAATCTACACTTTCTATCGATGCCAATTACACTTTATGCCGAAAGTACAATGCCGTGGTAGCAACTTATCGTTAGACATAAGAATATGAGTTATTCAGAAGGCGTGCGACGAGTCGTAAGTTACTCTGATATTGTACTTACGGCTCTTGGCAACACCAAATGCGGTGAACCTCTGCTAGTTGCTACTCCAATGTAATTAGTCATAGACAATAATGCAGTTTTTTTTTTTGACGTGTTAAATACAATATTCATAAGACCATCAATCATTGTTAGAGATATGTCTAGATTTTTCAATATTGAACAACGCGATTTTATATTGGTTTTGTGAAGTCATTATTCGACGTTGAACAAACACTGTGACTAAATTAGTTATTTATTCACTCAGGCCCTATACAGCTTTGAATAATTTATTCAAATACGACCATAACTTTATGTTCGATATGGACATTCTGAATATTAGGATGATGTTGGTTAAAAAAAAAAGGCATAGCTGAAAATAAAACCACCGATAAACAGCTAATATGTTTTAATAGAGAGAGAAAATAAGGAGGGGGGCGGGAGAGAGAGCGAAAGAGAGAGAAAAAGAAAGGAAGATAGAGGCAAAGGAAGAGAAAAGGAGAGAGAAAGAGAGAAAGAGAGAAAGGGAGAAAGAGAGAAAGAGAGAAAGAGAGAGAGAGAGAGAGAGAGAGAGAGAGAGAGAGAGAGAGTATAACCATTGCCGAATCTTTTTTTTAAAAATAAATGAACAACACAATTAAACACAAAGCACATAATTATTATTTAGGAACACATAATTAGTTTTACTGTTAAAATTGGAATCATTAAACAGAATTACACAGGTTTTTCCCAGCAAGTGTTTTTCCACCTAAAGCAACGATGAAGGTTTTCATGAAGCTGATGGCAAGATAAGAAGGAGGAAGGGAGGGGGGGGAGGGGCAGCGTGATCGATAGAGCACGGGATTTCAAACCGGAAGTACTCTAGCTCGAACCCTGAATGTTGTGTCAGTGATAGTATAATGACTGTGGCCGGTAGAAAAAAAGTCTTTGTATCAGAATTCAGAATACAAAATACAGTATACAGATACACATTTTTTTTTAATTTTTAATTCATTTTTAGTCCCCTAAGTTCCCTAAAGAATCCTACATGGAGGCAGGGGCAGCTCATAGGATTCGAACCTCGGACCTCTTGCTCACCATCGAACTCTATTGGATAGGTCCGTGTCAGTAAAATGTGACCGGCTGAGGTAGACGTCCAGGTACCCGCGCTTTGTCTGTGTGTGGCAGCACGTAAACTTCTCAGACTTTAGTATTCAGACCCGTTTGCGATATTGCTCAGTTTCAGACATGTGAGACGAATTTAGAAAGCCACAAACCGACCAACCGATTAACCCACATGCGATCTCAAGCTGTCATGTATTCATCAGGTCAATAGGTTTAATGTAATAAATAATACTGTCTGATTTCAGTCAGTGGAGTTAGGTAGGTCTATGATAATTGATGGTGAGGACATGGGATACATATTACTGGACTGTCCGAGACAGGTCATAAACCTGTATTAAAAATGGACATCATCAAACAAGTGACCGGAGAGCGGTCAGGATGGAAGGAGAGGGAGAGAGAGAGAGTGTGAGAGAGAGAGAGAGAGATAGAGAGAGAGTACATGGGATATTGCTGTTCTGTCTGACAGAGCTCTCTTTCTATCTCTCTCTCTCACACACACATACACAGCCCTATTGGCCCTGTCAATAAACGTCAGCACTAAAACGTGGGCGTCATCTATACTACCAACCGGAGAGAGAGAGAGAGAGAGAGAGAGAGAGAGAGGCTTAGAGAAAGAGAGAGAGACAGACAGAGATAGAGAGAGAGACAGACAGACAGACAGACAGACAGACAGACAGACAGACAGACAGAAAGACAGACAGACAGACAGAAAAACAGATAGAGACAGATGCAATGAAGGAGAGAAAGAGGAGGAGAAATGAGAGCATGGTAGACCATAAACCACCCATGATAACAATTTATTACAATTTTCTTTTACATACCGCTTTCTATTTCCATTCCCATAAATAATAATGTCAAAGTACACCGTATTACAGATCAAGCTATTATCTAGAGATAATAAAAAATAACAAGGTTTTAGAAAGTCCAGCATAACCAAATGACACTTTATCGAGGTAACCAAAGGACACTTTATAGTTTAGAGGTAACCAAATGACACTTTATCGCTTAGAGGTAAAAACGGACAGCAGTAGGCGTTTGGAAACGTATCTTATTAACTAAAGGCCACGATTAAGTTTCTACTTAACATCCACCACCAGGCTCTAAGGGTTCGACGGACTTTGTTTAAATGTTAGACTGTAGGGATGAGGGGCGAACTGGCATTGTCACTTAGGCGGGAAGTCAACAGGTCGAAACCCATTAATTTGTTAGTCAGATTTAAGCCTTCTACAGTAACGTCTTGGGTCGGTGTCAGTATAATGTGACCAGCCAATACAGGAGTCCAGGTATCCCTGTACTCTATCGTGTGTTGCAGCATGTAAACTTGTTAGATGTTAGTCTTGGGATTCGTTACCATGAGATCCTGTTTGGAGACGCAAGATTAGTAGAGGAAAATAACTAAAATAAAAAAAACAATAAAAAAAAACAATGATTATAGAGGAAAATAACTAAAACAGAAAAACAACACAATGATTATAGAAGAAAATAACTACATAAAAAATAACTATAGAGGATATCTACTACATGGGTGCTATAATTTTAGAACCCCGTCTAATCAAGAACAATTTTTACAACTGAATTTCAAAGTCCCCTTAGTCGACGTCTAGGTTTTAGCACCTTTGTATTTACAGCCTAGATTATTTACTACTGTTTTAGAAACTCACCGGAGAGCTAGATAATAGTTTTTCGAGAATAAACCTCCCTCATTGCAAGTGTTAAGTGTTTTGGCCCTTAACTCGTGACTCTTTAAGGGGGTCAAGGTCGTACCCAGGTCATGACCCCCCGGTGTGACCTTGCAATCCTTTTTCATAGCGTTTTACGACATATAGATCTAATGTTCTTCGGGAAGCATAGGACAATTCATACTCACTATTTTCATGCGTTTCTGTTTTTGTTGAGTTTTTTAAATTATTTTTTAAAGTGATGGTACCTGCATAAAATGATTATAACAATCACGAGGGGGTTCTTTTATTTTCTCACAAGTCTTTTCAGCCCGTGTCAATAAAAGGCTATAGAAAAGTAACAATACTTATAGAGAATTTTTTACGGGTTTGTTATGTACACGGGTGGTAAGAATTAAGTCATGAAGTTTATGGGAAAAATAGGGTGAGATCACAGGATTGATCCTTTGCACTCTATCTAGGATACTATTAAAAGTATGCCTCCCTTTTATATTTCTCTCCCTCCCGTATCCCTTCTCTCTCTCTCTCTCTCTCTCTCTCTCTCTCTCTCTCTCTCTCTCTCTCTCTCTCTCTCTCTCTCTCTCTCTTTCTCTCTATTTCTACGTCACTCTATGGTACTGTAGCTATTTCTGTGTCTCTTTTTTGTTTTTGTTGTATTTCTCTCTCTCTCCCTCTTACTCTCTCTCTCCCTCTTACTCTCTTTCTCCCTCTTCCCTTTTTCTACATCTCTCTCTCAGGTGGCCAAACTGGTCCGGCACGATGAGCAAAAGGAGGCGGAGATGGTCAAAGTGTCCGCCCTTAGTTTCTCTATAGAGGGAGGGAGAGAATTCTCTCCCTCTCTCCGGGTTTAACGTCTCCTAGGTTCCCCTGGGGGATCCCATACGGCGTCCGCCCTCAGGTGTCAGCTCTTTGATGTTTTATATCAATGTTAAAACAATGATCTACCCCCCCCCCTCCTCCCGCCCTTCCTTCCCCAGGTAGCCAAGCTAATCAGACAGAACGAGCAGAAGGAGGCGGAAGTATTCGCCCTCAGGTGTCAGGTGAACGGGGAGCAACACGTCCAGGAGAGCGAGAAGGATGGACAGATAGTGCAGCTCACGGAGAAGTTGGGGAGGAATGAGAAGGAGAGGTTCCTGGACAAGGAGGCGCTCTGCAAGGTGCAGGAGGAGTTCGCGGATTTGAACCTCAAGTATGCGGAGCTCGAGGTGAGTGCTCTATCTGTTGGTTTGTTTGTTTTTTGCTTTGATTAGTTGTTGTATTTTTTTTTTTTTTATGTATCTATCTATCTATCTATCTATCTATCTATCTATCTATCTTTCTACCTATCTATCTATCTATCTATCTATCTATATCTATCTATCTATCTATCTGTCTATCTGTCTGTCTGTCTGTCGATCTATCTATCTATCTACTGTCTCTTCTCCCTACATACCTACCCAACTACCTGCCTACCTACCTACCTTCCTATCTATCTATCTGTCCATCTATCTACAAATCGATCAATCTAATCTATTGACATAATTATCTATCTACTAATCCATTTCACTACATCATACATTTATCACAGATTCCTATATATAGCAATCTGTGCTACATAATTATATTATATTTCTTTTGACCTATACTCATGCCTCACCCGCGCTGTTCCATCTTCCCTCCCTCCCCCCCCCCTCCCACTGCAAACAGCTGGACTACCTACTGGCTAACGGAAAGAGCGCCAAGAAGGCTGGCGTTTCCCTCACGGAGCTCAGCCGGAAGCTGTTCCGCACGGAGGGAGAGCTGGCTAGGTGGCAGGCACTCAGGCTCGCGGAGAGCTACAACAGGTCAGGGACCCAGCTCCGTAACACTTTAGGGTGGGGGGGAGTGGGTGAGAGATGGGTTGGGGGGAGAGCTACAACAATTCAGGGAGGGGGGCGAACTGGCTCATGTGGTAGAGCGTTGGTCTTCAGATCAGGAGGCCCGCGGATCTAATCCCACAATCGGCAGATTTATTTATCCGATATTCGTCCCCTGTAACTGGTTGGCTCGGTGTCAGTTTTATGTGACCGGCTGAGACAGGAGTCATGGCATCCCCACCATGTCTCGTGTGTGGCAGCACATACAATTGTCAGACGTAAGTCTTGGGGCCCGTATTCGTATATGACTCCCTAGAGGAATCTATGAGGTCAGGGATCCGGATCCGTAACACTTTAGGGGAAGTGGGTGAAAGATTGGGGAGGGGGGGGGGCGAGTATGTCATGGGCATAGCGAGCTGTTGTTTCTTTTTAGATGCATATACCAACTCTAGGGCTCATGAGTACAACGCCGTGGCAGTTTACAACTCGTCGTGAGCCTTCTGGTTTACATAACAGAAGTCATGGTATCCCCGCCCTGTCTCGTGTGTGGCAGCACATAAAATTGTCAGATGTCAGTCTTGGGGCCCGTTCACAGCATATCCTACATAGTGCTGATGTTGGACGCCAAACCACCTCAACAACAACTCAAGAACTCTCTCTCATCTCTCCCTCTACCCCTCCAGACCTCAGGTTCAAACCGGCGCCTCCCAGGACCCTCAGTCCCCGATCCATCAGATCCGCAACAACCACCACAGCCTGCTGGACCCTACCGCCGCCTCCGACGCAGACGTAACGCTAGCGTTTGTTCGCGACGCGTTCTTCCACCTGCTAACGGACCCCATAGATCGGGAACAGCACGTGCGTGCACTCCTCAAGATCTTCGCGTACCCTGAGCCCAACCTCCAGCGAGTCAAGACGGGATTGGCGGACTTCAAAAACATCAAGCTCAAGAAGGTCTTTGCTGACGCTAAGTAGATAGATCTACAGGCTTAAGCGTTTCGTTTCACCTTTTCACTAGCTGAACAGGTTAGAAACATGAATTAGAAATAGAAATAGAACATAGAAACATGTTCCTTGTGAACGCACTATTTTCGGGAATTTTCAAACATTTGTTGTAGGTAAAAGCTTTGATTTTAATTGTTTTGAGATGAATGGTGTGCAGATCAATACAAAAATGCGCTAGCACAAGAGCGTGTCACTGCGCGCAAAATGTGTGCAGCGTGATGCGAAAAGATTAACACTAATAAGAGACTAAAAAAACGCCAAACCCTAAAGAGTTTTTGTTAGTGCTTAGTAGATTGACTGGCTTAGGAAATTTAAAATACATAGAAAGGATTGTGTTTAAGCCAAGTAGATCTGGAGGCATAGGAGATTTCAAAAACACAAAGTATTTTTTTAAAGTTTTGTTCATGCCAAGTAGATTTAGGCTAGTATGTAGATTTAAAGCAGGGGAAACACAAATTGTGCTAGAAAGGCGTTGCTTTTCCCTACCCAATAGATCCAGATCTAGTTATCTAAGCCTGGGATCTTTTAATCTTTCAATCAAAGGCCCTATCTGGCTGCAGGGTTATAACAGACATGTAAAGTAAGATATGTACTAGACGTTTTCTTTGAGATCGAGTCTTAAAATGTTCAAACTTGAGCCAAAGACCCGCCGACAAATACTCTTTTGCTTTTATGTTGTTTTTTTTGTTTCTTTCTTTCTTTTTTGATGTTGCAATAATAATTTTTATATTTATTACTGTTGAAAAAGCAATTTTGTCACTATATTCAATTTAATCGTTATTCTATTTTCGTGCGTTTCGTGTTATAAGCAAGAAATAATGATGTATTGAAGTAATGTAACAAAATTGGAAATGCACGTTGGTGTATTGAACGTAACAATTATGTTTGTGCCATTTTGTAAATATAATTATTATACAAATGAGAAGAATACTATGATAACGATGTATGTATATAATCATTATGACTTGAATTGCAATATGAGATTGATTATTGTAGTCCAGACTGCAATAGAAGGCGATCGTTTGGCTTGTTTGAGTAAAGCCGAGAAAAATTGGCTAGCGTGTAGAAAACAATAGAGAACTTGGGTAGAAAGATACCACAGAGTAGGGAATTTGACAGAAGACATAGCAGAGGGAAATAAAGTACATGTACCAGTAAGAATAAGAATAGAGAGCTGTGTAGAAAGAGACCACAGAGTAGGGAAATAGACAGAAGACATAGCAGAGAGAAATAAGGTGCATGTACCAGTAAGAGGAAGAATAGAGAGCTGTGTAGAAAGAGACCACAGAGTAGGGAATTTGACAGAAGACATAACAAAAGAAAAGAAAAAAGTGTTCTAGATCTAGTGCGCAGTTCTTTGATTTTTCTGTAGAATAAAGATGTTAATTGTTTTCCAGATAGCAAAATATACACCCCCCCCCCCCCGACCCCACCTTCAGCCAAAGAAACAACAAAAAGAACAAGAAAACACATAATTATATTTATATAAATATCCCCTGTTTTTTCTCTTAAACGACGAGGAGACATATTTTATTTTATCCTTCAAATTTATCAGAGTAAGTTTATTTTTAATCAAAGATTTGTCTTTTGATGTCTTTATTTAAAGACACAATTACGTCACATGAACATTTCCTTTTCCCTGAATCATCCGTGAAGGAAAGGCAATAGATTACTTTTTTTAAACTTTATTGTTTGCCAAAGCGGAGCAAAAAAAAATATTCACTTCGATTTGCTTAGGAGCACCTTCAACTGGTAAGAGTTCATTTTGTATTTTGTTCATTTGGACATAAAATCATCTTTTGCGCACATTTGAACTATCTTATGAAGAAAATACATTGTTGTGCAATATATATATACAGCGTTCCACTATAAGATGAATTTGCGAATTTTTTTTTTATCGCTTATCAACATTTTATATTTAAGCTAAGCATATCAATGCGTTGTGTACTTTCAGCTATTTTGATATCAGTGTTGGCCAATTATTTATGTTAAAAGGTGATTTTTCAACACAATCATATCTTTATCCAGTTTACTCTGGAGTGGATCGTTTGTATCGTGTTTAAATCGACCTTTAGATGAAATTTATTTCATGCACTATATATGGACTACATAAAGAAATTTGTCGGATTTAATCCCTTACTGCGAAGCATTGTTAAGGAATTCAAAATGTCTGATAGGTTTTTCTCTATTGTTTTTATGGTATGACGATTTTCAAATAGTGTTGTGCTCGCAACAGCCTAACCGCCCTTGAATCTCCAAATAACGCCTTTTGGCATGTTTAGACGGTTCAGTTTTACCGCTAATATCAGAGCGCTTTCAATAGAGAATCGCCTTGTCACAGAATGGTGCTGTTTGGTGCAAAGGGAGTCGTCTAAACAGACCTTTTCAGTCGCCGATCATTAGCGCTGTACATAGTTATTCCACACCACGGGTAAATAGGCGTCAGCTTACTTCTTTTAATGCTTGTAATCTCGTTGGGAAATTCGGATTTTCGTCTTGTGTTTTGCCATTCACATGTGTTGCTTAATGTTTTCTTGGAGTGTGTGATGTAGAAGAATATTACGTCACATTGCTTACATAATGGTTTATCTCAAAACAATAATTTTTTTGGAAACGAAACAAAATGATAAATAGTGTGTTGTTTTGTTGTTGGCTTTCAATGTAGGTGATTTTAAAATTAGGATTTAAAACGTTTTGACCCAACCGAATTTTCTCACTATAGAACAGATTAAAGGGGAATTATTCAAAAATTCTTATGGTGGGTCAGAGTTATTTAGATCTATCTGACATATAGACCATTATGTTAGCAATGTGACGATTCTCGATTTGAAAATGTTCGTATTTTTTATGGACAGCTCGGAATGTGCACTGGTTTAAGTCTAGCAATGTTGGTATATTGTGCTTTCACAGTTTAATAGTATAGTCTTAGTAGTTGTTATCCACAAGTGTGTACTCGGCTATGTGTTCGCTTCCGGTATGACGTAATGCTTTATCTATTGAGTTTCAGTGCCTTTACCAAAGTGTATGTAGTAATCCCCCTTCCTTTATCAAAGGTTATCCTAAAAACCCCCCCCCCCCTTTTTTTTATAAACCAAAGTGAATGTTATACCCCCCCCCCCAAAAGTGTATGTAATGTAGTAACAATACCCCCCCCCCTTTTTTTTTTTTTACCAAAGTGTATGTAATCCCCCCCCCCCCCTTTTTTTTTCCCGTCTCTCCAACCCACCTGAACTATAACGTTTACTTATTCACTTTTCTTGAGATAAGATATGCCCCAACCCCTCCCCTCGTCATTCTGCCTTTCTGCTCTTTCTTCTTTCAAATAATTCTGCTGAAGCATTTTCTAGTTGTTAAGCCATAACTAATTAAGCCTACGGAGGCTCTATGAATAACAATTGCTTATGAATGATTAAATACAAATGAGACGAACACACGTAAAAAAAAAGTAATTTGTTTTGAAGTTTAAAAAAACATTATGGATGGTTTAACACCATCGTGTTGTGATCGTATTTTAAACAGTTATAAAAAGCTCTAGTCGAAAATAAAAGTCCGAGAGAGTATTACGTGAACCACCGCGAGTCAGATGAAAGTAAAGAGAACGCCATGTGAATCAGGCAAACTTTCGCCTGCGAATTTTCTTATTATACGGGAACCATTAATTATTTTTTTTAATAATTTTTCTTAATTAATTTTAGAAACCAGACTCCACATAGGAATTCAGTTTTGATGTTTTATTGAGTAGGCTGATCCTCCTACCAACATTCTCATTACAGAGGAGTTTCGTCTTCTTTTCACCTGAGAAGCCGTCAGTCTTTCAATGTGGAGGTCTCCGGTTCGAATCCCGCGATCGGACAAAATTAACCCGTCCCATTTTGTCCCCAACTGGTGTCAGTATAATATGACTGCCTGAGACAGGAGTTAGGTATCCCCTCACGATTCTAGGTCTTTTGACATCATTTCCCATCAAACCTAACAGAAAATTCCAGTAATACTTCACCCCTCATTCACTAACTTTTTGCGGCTTGCTGATTTTTGTTGTTCTGCCTCAACCTTGTTTGTGTATTGATGTAAAAAAATTGAACATGTTAATCATTCCAACCTACGTATTTTGTCTTGCAATAAGTATTTTCCTGTGTTGATCCAACTCGAACTTTTTCTTGTCCGCTTGCCGTTGTTTGGTCCGTTTCTGGGAATTTTGTTTCACTTATCCAGACCATAATAAGAAATATTGCTGTATATATCTTAAATGTTTTTTTTTTATTGCTTCGTGATGCTTAAGTTTATATATCGATATGCAGAGATAATACATAATTATCTATGTCTACCAGTCGATTATTGATTACATACAACAATCCCGCCTAATTTCATGTATTCGAGTCGATTTTTCGTGACATGCAATAATTGCGTGCAATAATTATGTGTTTAAGTCGATTTTTCGTCACATGCAATAATTGCATGCAATGTGTGCTCACGTCGATTTTTCGTCACATGCAATAATAACGTGAAACTATATTTGAGTCAATTTTCTTGCAATGATTATTTCCCAGTATCCGAGTCAATTTTGTGGCAATCAACTTTGTACTGTATATAATTATAAATGTTCGGACACCACATGTAAATTAATACACCGCTACTTCATTAGGAAAGTGAATTGAGCAATAGTCCCCTAACATAGTCAGAAGACTAGGAGTCTGAAGTACGCCTACAACGCTGTATTAAACTTACGACTTGTCATAAGATATAAGAATAGAAAAGGCTATGACAAGTTGCAAGCTACTAGTACTATGACGTTCTACTCACGACTCATGACCTCTATGGGTTAAGTCAGATTATTGGCGCGGCTTATTTTGGTTTTTAAAAGAGAAGAATAACGACACTTTTGGCGCTTCCGCTTGTTGAAAAAATCTGGTGTCTTCCATTTAAGTGGAGCAATCCTATTTCCTACTGATAACATTAAATGGTTAATTTTATGATGTTTGTTGATCACTTTAAAAGAAATTTTTGGAATGCATAATTATTGTTTTCACTGGTGTCTCTATTAAAAGAGAAGAATAACGACACTTTTGGCGCTTCCGCTTGTTGAAAAAATCTGGTGTCTTCCATTGAAGTGGAGCAATTCTATTTCCTATTGATCACATTAAATGGTTAATTTTATGATGTTTGTTGATCACTTTAAAAGAAATTTTTGGAATGCATAATTATTGTTTTCACTGGTGTCTCTTTAAAATTGTTGCTGCTTCTGTGTGATATATTATTTCTAATTGTGATATTCAACGTGAGTGTCATGTTGTGACAATCGTCATTCCTTGAATAAAAATCATGCTTTAACATTCTATATTTTATGAAGAAGAAAGAGATGTTTTATTTGGAATGTTTGATTTTATTCCATTGCAAATTATAATAATAAAAAGAGCTTATTCACAATTTATGTGTGTTTGCCCTTTTTTCTATTTGAGTCTTTTTTTTCCTATTTACAATTCTCATTGTCACAGGGGAGAGAGGGTGAAAGACAAAGAGGGAGAGAGTGGGAGAAAAAAAAAGAGAGAGAGAGAGAGAAAGATAGAGAGAGAGGGAGAGAGAGAGAGGTAAAGTGGGGAAAGTAAAGATATAAGAAAAAAAGGTAAAGAGGAGAAAGAAAATGTAGCAAAAAGATGATTATTCAACGATAATCAGTAGGCTACATCCCATTGCGCCCATCCTCTAACACTATTTAGTTTTAAAACCCGTTCACAATATAGCCTATATAGTGTTTGTATTGGACTTAAAGCAACAAAACAAACAAGCGTCCCATGCCACGCCCCCAGCGTGAGGCTGATTCCTACAGTAGCCACGCCCCCAGCGTGAGGCTGATTCCTACAGTAGCCACGCCCACAGCGTCAGGCTGTCTCCTACAGTAGCCACGACCACAGCGTCAGTGAGGAGAAAGAAAATGTACCAAAGAGATAATTATTCAACGATAATCAGTACATCCGATTGCGTCTATTCTCTAAAACTGTTAGATGTTAGTCTTTAAACCCGTCCACAATATAGCCTATAAAGTGTTTGTATTGGACTTGAAGCAACAAAACAAACAAGCCTCCCATGCCACGCCCACAGCGTGAGGCTGTCTCCTACAGTAGCCACGCCCACAGCGTGAGGCTGTCTCCTACAGTAGCCACGCCCACAGCGTGAGGCTGTCTCCTACAGTAGTCCACACCAACACTGAAACATTCTGTATACATCTCTGATTATTGTGATATTATTTTTACTAAGTTATACTTTTTAAAAACTAAAATTTCAAAAAGCCCCGGCACATTACGGGTTTCAGATCGGTGTCTCAAAGATTGATAATGGGGATACCCCCCGTAAAAGATCTTGATATAATATAATTATCATCTATGCGATCTGAATAAAGTAGGGAACTATGGGAGATAATAAGTAAAATAGTAATCTTACAGAGCTATAAAGGTTTCTTCCCTTACAAGATAACAATTCAATAATAATAATAACAACAACAACAACAACAACAACAACAACAACAACAACAACAACAACAACAACAACAACAACAATAATAA
>RQTK01001290.1:40973-107470 GCA_003991915.1 Elysia chlorotica
ATAATAATAATAATAATAATAATAATAATAATAATAATAATAATAATAATAATAATAATAATAATAATAGTTTTGTTTTGGTAAATTGTAAAATTAGAAAACAAAACTAAGCTTGACAGTGTGGCGTTGCAATGCAGTGTCGTTGGAGTTGGAGTTGGTCTTTTAATGTCCAACATAGGCTATATTGTGGACCGACCTCAAGACTGAAGTCTCACAATTTTATTTGCTGCCACACACGAGACAGGGTGGGGATACCATGACTCCTGTCTCAGCCAGTCACATTAAAATGACATCGACCCAACCAGCAGGGAGCGAAATCGCCAGGGTTCGAATTCGCACCTTTTGCGTCGGAAGCCGATGTTCTACCCCAGGGCCACCGCGCCAGTGTCAGATCTTGTTCTACATCAACATGTAAGAGCATGTTTCAGATATTGAAGGGATAAAGATAGAGGATGATATAGAAAAAAAATTAATAAGCGCTCAAGTCATGAATTTTCTCTATTTTAGGCGTTTAAAATCATCTTTAATTGAGTTTAATATGTTTAGAAAAGTACCGGGCATTTTTATAGCGCACAATATCAAACCCATATTGAAAAGGGAATATGTGGTAGCCAGAAAAAAATCCAATAAAGCGGATGAGAGCTACAGTCTATCATTTTACTAAACATTATATCTTCGTTAAAGATCAGCTCATCTGTATACCTTAACAAAATCTACCTTACACTCGGTGAAAAACCAACAGAAGGAAAAAAATAAATAATGTCATTGATACAGGTGTGTAGGCGCACTAAGCTTAGATCTAAGATTACAGCTTATTTTAAAGGATTGACAAATATAAAGGTAGATCTAGTAAGACTTATAGATATAGATCTATATCAATATCTTTTGCAGCTTTGAAAGGTATAAAAAACACAACAATATAGAGCTAAATCTACCCGTTTTATATTTGGAGAGTGTCTATGATTATGCAGAATTCCTGTCTCTTTCAAATTTTGCTATATAAGCTCTACGTGTAGATTTAGTATTTTCGTCCAACTTTTGCTATTTGCACTTGATCGTACCGTCATATAACGAAACGTTTCCTAGGTCTAAAGAATGATTATTTCCTGTTAATGGGGTGTTTATAGTTCTGATCATGTTGTAACATCTTGCCGCAGTAAACGCTGTTATTTTTGTTGTTATTTAAATCGATTAAAGATCTAGATATATTGTCAACTATTGATTTAAATCTAGACGTTCTTGTGATGTATACTTCGCCCACAGACAGAGTGTTTATTAATAAAGGTAAATCATTGCGTGTCTACAAACGATTTCCAGTATTAATTATTTTGTTAATGTTGACAAAAATAGTTTGCCCGAGACTGCGTGAATTATTTTCCACAAATTAACCTGAAACAGGGACGCCCTGTATCGAATCAACGCCTCAAAGACAGAAACACAATAATAGAAGCGAGTACAGCAAAAATTAAACTAAAAGCACTACATATTGTACATGTGTACTTTTCACATTGCACATTGTTCACGAAGACGTTCTTCTTGTTGTTGTTTTTTCGTTTTATTTTTTGTTGTTGTTTTTTGATGTTGTTGTTGTTGTTGTTGTTGGTTTTTGTTTTGTTTTTTGTTTTGTTTAAAACTATGAGTGGAGGATTGAACCAAGACCACACTGGTTTTTACAATCAGAATAGGGAGCTTGTTCCATCAGAGTAGAGAGACTGTTCACGGCGTTACATAAGCCGGTTAGACTGGCCTGGCCTGGGCCTGGGCCTAAGCGTACATAACTGGGACACGACCTCTCAGGACTGGGCGCAAAGGCCGCTTTACAGGTTGTCCAAAGGGACCCAGGACACGTTAAACCCTGAGAGATCTCTTTCTCTGTCTCTCTGTGTCTCTCTTTCCCTCTCTCTCTCTGTCTCTTTGTCTCTCTCCCTCTCTCTCTGTCTCTTTGTGTCACCCTGTCTCTTTATCCTTCTCTGTCTGTCTCTCTCCCTTCCCTCTCTTTGTCTCTCTGTCTGTTTATCTGTCTGTCTATCTCTCTTCCCCTTTCCTTTCCCTCTGTATCCCCCTTCCCTCTCTCTGTTTCTATCTATCTTTCTCCCCCCCCCCTTCTCTCTCCCCCTTCCATCTCTCTCTCCCTTTCCTCTCTCTGTCTCTCTCTCTGTTTCTCTTTTCTCTCTCTCTCTCCCTCCCCTTCCCTCTATCTCCCTCTCTCCACCTTCTCTCTCTGTCTCTCTCTCTCTCTCCCCTTCCCTCTCTCTATCCCTCTCCCTCTCTCCCTCTCTCCCTCTCTCCTATAAAGAAGTACTGAGCACAGAGACTAGCAACGGGCAGTCTAGGGTCAGGGTCGTAAATCTCTTACCAAGGACATCCATACATGTACCAGTACCAGTACCAGTCCTGTCTGGTTCAACTGACCGTAACTAATCCTGACCAACAGGGGCTGTACACAAACACTGGCTCCGTCTCATTCTATGCCTGTCGGTCTTTTTCTCTCTGTCTTCATCTCTCACCCTCTCTCTCTCTCTCTCTCTCTCTCTCTCTCTCTCTCTCTCTCTCTCTCTCTCTCTCTCTCTCTCTCTCTCTCTCTCTCTCTCTCTCTCTCTCTCTCTCTCTCTCTCTCTCTCTCTCTCCCTCTCTCCCCCTCCCTCTCTCTTAATAAAAGTTCCGCTACGGTCAACTGCTGTTGAAACCGATACACTGGTTGTTTACAACTTCTGTACACTTGTTAGAATTCATACGACAGACGAACCAGCGGAGGTACGGAGGTACGTTTAACCTTACTAGGCGCAATAAGAAAGTATTACAAACATTTGTTTGTTTTTGCTTGCTTTTTTTTTTTTGGTTTTTCTTGGTTTTAACTTTTATGTTTTTGTTTTGTTGTTTTGTAACTCCATTTTTTCATTTATGAACAATGTATTGGTGTAAATGAAATTGATAATGATTGTAACGATTTGCTTTACCCATATGAAAAAGAAATACTTCAATATCTTTATATTGTTAAATAATTGTGTAAATGCATAAAAAACGAATACATTGCCCTTCTTAAAGGCTTTTTTTTCTTCACTATAAACGTGCTATGGTAAATGACCACTGATAGTGTCCCCACTTCCACTAACTTTCGTTGCAGGCAGACGACCAAGCTTTCACCAAAAGCGAGCAGACGTTAGAACCGGCAGAGTCCCCCGAATCCAACATGGCCGCGAAAGATGGCGCCCAGCGCTCCGCCCGACCCGCCTGCCGCTTCGTCGACAAGGTTGCCATAGTTACCGGCAGCAGTTCCGGCCTCGGGATGGAGGTGGCGCTGCAGCTCGCCAGGGAGGGCGCATGCGTGACGCTCACCGGAAGAGACGAAAAGCGGCTGGCAAGCGCGAAGGAGCTCTGCCAGAAGGAGGCGCAGGCGGCGAAGGAGGGCGGGCCGGTGAAGAAGAACGCGGCCAGCAGATTCACGACAGTGGCCGGAGATCTGACCAACACGGACGTGCGGAAGAAGGTGGTGGAAGAGACCATCAAGGCGTTCGGTCGCCTGGACATTCTCGTCTGCAACGCCGGTGTCTTCACCACGCAGAATGGCCTGGCGGAGACCACAGAGGAGCAGTTTGACCTGGTGGGTGCAGTTTCTAGCATTTGATTGGTGGATTTGACCTGGTGGGTGCAGTTTCTAGCATTTGATTGGTGGATTTGACCTGGTGGGTGCAGTTTCTAGCATTTGATTGGTGGATTTGACCTGTTGGCTGGAATTTGTTAAGTTTGATTAGTGGGTTGTGTAAATAAGGTATTGGTAGATTTGGTCTGATACATTTTAAACTCGCAGTGACTCCGAGTCGTGTTTCGTACTTAGGCATAAAACTGGCTGAGTACTCACATTTAGACAATCCTTTAGGAGGAGCTTGTTTTTTGTTTTTTTGTTGGGTTGTTTGTTGTTGTTTTTTTTTTTTGGGGGGGGGTGTAGGCTGAAGGACATCCCAAACTTAGCAATCGTAACCTTGGCTAATGATAAAACCAATCACTTGCGCGCAAAACTGCTTAGAAAAACTTGTAGTAGACGTAAGACTAAAATGGGAATTACAAAAAATGTACCACCCGACTTTCAATAAGACAGCTCCGGTTTGTACATGCCTCACGGGTCTCGGTTTTGGCATGTCATTTTTTCTTTTGAAATAATCCATAAAGAGTTTGTATGCTTTACATTGGACACAAGGACTAAAAGGATAAAAAAAGGATAAACCAACAACCTATCAGCACTGCTCATTTTTAATCTCAAAGTTTAGTTATATATATTGTAGATCTCAGTTTCCCTTTTACAACAATATGTCACAATGTCTTTTTTTTTTTTTTTTGCATGAGTCTCACTTTGGCCCCCGCTCCTTTTCCAGACCATGTCGACGAACGTTGTATTTACGACTTTTAAAGTTTAACAACGTATATAAAGAACAGCTCTCAATGACCATGATTTTGACCAATGCCCGCCCCCCTCTGCCCCACCCCTCTCCAGATCATGTCTACGAACGTGAAGTCGAGCTTCTTCCTGGTGCAGCTGGCGGCGGACCACCTGGAGAAGTCCCGCGGGAACGTGGTGATGGTCTCCTCCACTCTGAGCCGCGCGCACTGGCCGGCGGCCACCGTCTACAGCGCGTCCAAGGCGGCGCTGGATAATCTCACGTCCCAGCTGGCCCTCACGCTCGCGCCCAGGGGCGTCAGAGTCAACGGCGTGAGCCCGTCCTACATCCCCACGCGCGGCGTGCGGGACTGGGCGCCCAGCCCGGACAAGGTGGAGGCGGCGGCACAGCAACAGGCCGCGTTCCTGGGCCCCAAACACCCGCTCCACGGGCGCTGCGCCACGCCGGCCGAGTTCGCAGACGCCCTGCTCTTCCTGGCGTCTGACGAGGCTCGCTACATCACCGGCCACACGGTGGTTGTGGACGCGGGAATCACGCTGGTGGGGGCGTTTTCTGGCCCGAATTAAACCAATCGTCTCATTACAGCGGGAGATGTTTTCTGTCCATGTTACAATCATTATCAATACAGCGGGAGATGCTTTCTGTCCATGTTACAATCATTTTCAATGCATCGGGATATGCTTTCAGCCCATGTTAGAATCAATACAGCGGGAAATGCTTTCAGCCCATGTTACAATCAATACAGCGGGAGATGCTTTCAGTCCACGTTACAATCAATACAGCGGGAGATGTTTTCTGTCCATGCTACAATCATTACAGCGGGAGATGTTTTCTGTCCATGATAATACTATCAATACAGCGGGAGATGTTTTCTGTCCATGTTACAATCATTATCAATACACCGGGAGATGCTTTCAGTCCACGTTACAATCAATACAGCGGGATATGCTTTCAGCCCATGTTAGAATCAATACAGCGGGAAATGCTTTCACTAGTTTCAGCCCATGTTAGAATCATTATATTTACAGCGGGACATATGCTTTCAGTCCATGTCACAAGCTTCATTTTTCGCCTGACGTGACTGTGTCTTTTCGGCGTGAAATTTGTATATCTCCTGTGGAGTTTAGTGAGAGCACCAACGTGAAAAGGCTGAGGTAACCTGGTTTTTAGGGAGCGCCGGTCTCTCAATCCGTTAGTGATGTGAAGTGGGAGTGGGAAGACCGCGGTTCGAAGCTCAATCTCGTTAAGAGTTTTTTAAGGACTACAAACTAAATAAAGGTTGGTTGTTTTTTTTTTTTTTATTAAGTTTAGTCTGTGTTTCATGAAGCCTATATTCCAATATTTTTCGGACTGCAATCATGCAGAAAAGGGACATGGTAATATCTGAACATGAACGAAAAGTCAACTACATGTACTTCAAGTATGCAGCGGCTGAGACAGGAGTCATGGTATCCCCGCTCTGTCTCGTGTGTGGCAGCACATAAAATTGTCAGACGTCCGTCTTGGGGCCCTTCCTCAATATAGCCTATATAGTGCTGATGTTGGACGTTAAAACCAACTCAACTCAAAGCACCGTGGAGAGGTTGTGTTGACTGCACTGGTATATATATATGTGGGTTCGGTACTGTTGACTATGCAACAGATAATGTTCACTGTACGGGTATTATGGTATATGACAGTTACTATGATCTCGGTAGGTAGCAACTATAGTGAGCAATACATAAAATTATAGTGTTGACTGTAGTGAGCAATATAGTGTTTGTTGTGTAGTTACACTCAGGTGACCTAGGTAGTGTTGACTGTACAGGTACATGTGAATCAGATAGTGTTGGTTTTAGTTTTTACTGAAATACTTCGACATTTTATTTTTCAACGGTTTAATTTGGCTTTGTATTATTGCTTTGTTTCGTTGTCATGATTGTTCATTTATTGTCCCAAAATCGAAATGTTAAGATTACTAATTCTTTGGTTTGAGCGATGAGGGAACATGTGACATTGCCACATGACAATTTGACATTAAAAAAGAGGAGATCATGTGAATTTTATACATAATTCCTTCCTTAGCATTTATCTGTTTGAAGTGCATATTTTTCCTTATGAATAAATAAAGTTTATTTTATCCTAGTATCTCTTTTTGTTGAATGGTGGCTTAAGTTATTACATAAAAAATGATAATTATAATAATAAAAAGTATACTAATGATGATGATGATGATGATAATAATAATAATATTAATAATGGTGATGATGATAGAGAGCCAGGGCCTACAAGCCTGGTTATCTCTGGACGTCGCGTTTGGTCGCTGTCAGTATATGACCAGATAAGTCATGTCTCCCTACAGCAACTTTCTTAAGACCCAGAGAACATTAAACAACAAGATGAGCTCTTCTCCAACCAGAGACTTCTGCTTCAGCCAGAAAAAAGGGGGAGGGGGCGAGGTGGCTCGTCTGTTCTAGACGCAGGACTAACATAGTAACAAATAATACATTGTGCAACGGAACATCTCAATATTACAATATCAAGATGTCAATTAATAGCACTAGATGGCTTAGTAAAATGGCGGCACCTTTTCAGTTTTCACAGGGGTGCGAGCTTGCAATAGGAAACTAATGACACCGGCGCTTTGAGAGTTTTATTAACTTTTAAACTATGATGATGATGGTATTGGTAGTGATGATGATGATGATTTTGACTATTATTGTGGTGGTTGAATGTTATTATTAATACTATAGTGTATTTTTGTACCAATTTCTTTCAACAGATTTGTCAGTAAATAGATCACGAGATAAGTCATTAACTAAGTTATTTAGTTGGGGAAAAACCTTTTTTCATACACTTGTAAGTTGCGGATACCAGAACTTGTAATTATGTCTATTTCTACTAAAATCATGTTGATTAGTCAGATTACTCGCTGTTACACTCTATAGGCAACAAAATAATTACTTGGATTCTTAATTGTGACGGAGTCGCACCACAACAGAGATACTATTATAAAACTCAGTCAATTCTGCGTTATCAATAGAACATCTTTAATACAAATAATCATTACAATGTGAGATGATGTGCATTACATGAACGGCAATGAAAAAGATAAAAATTCAAACAAAAACTTTGACATGGGGAGTTCTTAAAATGCATGTGCTGCTGCCTATACCCACAAAAAATGGTTTGGGAACAGAAAAACAAAACAAAACAAAACTCCAGAAACACAATCCTCTTTGCACAAACCTTTCACACAGCAACAGAACCGATATATCTTCACAGGCTTTCACAGAGAGCATCTTCTACAGCATAAGTGAGAAATCTGATGGTGACAAACTGATATATGTACAGTGCATACCTGACAATTCCACGTTACGTCTTACGACGACCAGAGAATTTCACGCCCAACTAAGGAAAAACAAAGGCAAATTAGAAGATAGTATTTTAGGAGAGTTCCGAATTCGGAGTGGCTTCGCGGTAGAAACCCACACATTACTGTGCTTTATAAATTATGGTATACAGTGGAAACCTCATAATTGGCATTCTCCTTTTATCATGGAATTTAAGTATTATGTGTACCGTATGTTAAATAAGTTCAAAAAAAGGGAAGTGAGCTATGATAAGTTGTCAAATATCGGATTAAGCACAGATCGATCAGTAGCAGTTAAAACAGCTTTGTTGCCCACTTTTCAAGTATTGAATTACCAGATATTGAATCAATTGGAGTGCAGAGTATTTTAAACTTCAATGCTCCCATATCAGATTGTGAATTTATAAAATGAGGTTTAGGTTGCACTTACACCTTTAGCAAACATACACATTGCAAGATCATCTAAGTCCTTCCAGCGAGTCCATTAAAGGCTCAGCATACAACCACACACATGCATAAAATCACATGCTTTCCTCTATAGAATTGTGCATCTTTATATTTACAGCTAACAAAACCATTTCCTTTGACGTGATGTTCCTAGAATGGAACAGAATTGAGAAAGTGCAAAGTCAGGTTTTTCAGCCCAGCTGTTAGCCTCACCATTCACAACATTTTTAGAGGAACAGGAATAAAATACAATGCTGCATTAGATGCATTTCAATCATGACCTTGAATAACATTCTATAGAAAATGTTTTTAAAAATGGCAGATAAAACTGTTAGTCTCTGTAATGATAAACAGTCATTATTTGATGCAGCCCTTCAATATGTTACCATTGAGTCTTGGTGCATATTATTAAAACAGATCAGTGATAAACTTTTATATCAAGATTCCCTTTCTAGCTTTACTTCTCAGTTGAGCCAGCTGAGAAATTCCTGTAAAGGTGAAGAGCATAACTTTAAGGGTGACTTGCTTTTCTTAAACCTTAGAGTGCAAAAGCAATCTATAT
Source organism: Elysia chlorotica (assembly GCA_003991915.1). Taxonomy (NCBI): domain Eukaryota; kingdom Metazoa; phylum Mollusca; class Gastropoda; family Plakobranchidae; genus Elysia; species Elysia chlorotica. The sequence goes on from RQTK01001290.1 coordinate 49,729, forward strand.
CCTCTTTTCCAAAATATAAATACCAATTTAGCCAACTTAACTTCCGTACAACAGAGTGATACAGTATAATCCTTGCTTGTTTTGTTATTTTTCCTACAGGGGTAAAATAGTAAACTATAGATCAATATATGGAAACTGAACAATCCAACTTGTAAACCTGAAATCATAACAGTCCTCACAACAGTAAAGAAACGGTACAAGAACTTAATCCTCTGATGAAAATATGCAGAGGGAATAAAGATTTACAAGCAAAGTCTTGTTGTGGGATACAAATACTAACATGAAGAATGTTGAAAATGAGAGAGTAATGATAATAACAACGATGAAGACGTGAGAAATATTTACTTTTAATTAACCAGTATAAATATAATTGGCCAGCATAAACACTGTCACACACACAAATTCAGCGAGAGACAATTTATGTGCTAAAATATACTTAAAAATAGACATGTTTTAACAAAAATTTATATTTACATAGCACAAAAAAAAAAAAAAAAAAGAAATGCCCTATACACACAACTCAGCAGGCGATACCAAAGTTTGGTCCCCTGCTGATGAGGATATCCCCGAAAGGTTCCGTCTGTTCTGAAATGATGGCTTGATGTTTCTTAAGGACGAGCAGGGTGTAAAATCTCGAGGCTGCCTGTTTTCGGTTGTGGTTGCGAGCCATGTCTTTGAAGCTGAGCGTGTCTGAGAAGGTGAAGGCGTGTTCGAACATCTGCTGCATTTGTTGGGTGCGCTTGCTCCAGCGCTTCTCCTCTTGTTCGGCATCTTCAGGCATGCCCTCTGCCTCAAGCTCTTGTTCAAGGTCGTCAAATGTCTGTGGGGCAACGTGAAAAAAAGCTCATTGAAAATAAAAGCTATGGAAATTTTAGCATGAAATTTCTACACACATCATAATTATTAAACATATTTCATACAACACCAAAGAAAATAGAAATACACTGTACACATGATTTAAACTTCCAAATATGGCAAGGAATGTCAGTCTTAGATAAATTATCAACCTGCACTATTGAAAATATTTATTGAAACGGTCCGAGGAAAAATGATTAAGCTCTATTAAAATATCTGAAGTCATGTTAACATGGCATTTAACCATACAACCTTAGGGACAATCTGTGCAGTGAACAGGCATAAAACAGCAGTGGACCTATGATTCTTTAGTGCTTGGGAAAGCTGTGAATGTAGCGTGTATAAGGGTATATCTCGCACTTAGGGCTGTACACTGCCGTATAGGATCCCCCAGGGGAACCTAGGAGACATTAAACACGGAGAGAGGGAGAGAATTCTCTCCCTACCTCTATAGAGAACTCAGGGCTGTACATTTAATCTCCCTAGGAAAAAGTTATTTACAAACCTCAGTTCTACAGGTTAACCTTTTCCCATCACGTGGTGCGCAGGTTGATATGCTGTTGTGCTAAAACCTTTTTGTGTTGACAAACACACCTTCAATTTCAAAATAATAAATACCAAACCTTTAATCTTTTCAAATTTTGGAAAATTCCCCAAAACAGTGCCCACACAAGGAAAAGACCTAAAATCCTTCGATGTGAAAAGGTTACATAGCCCAACTCACCACAGCAGGTGGCACTGAAGCAGGAGGTACTGACGGCGGAGGTACAGAGAACGGATGGACAGATGGGGGGCCTTCGTCCAGCATTGGGTCAATTGTTGGCACAATGTTGGTTGGGTCTGCAGGGACCTCGGCCGGCTGCAGGGTCATTGTGTCTGGGATCTGGTCAAACAGCGACTGGTTGGCATGCAGCTCTGAAGGCGGCTCCACCAGTGACATTTGCTCCGACCTGAACATAATGTGTTGGGGGGAAAAAAAGAAAAAGAAACGTTATAACTATGCACAATGGAATACAAATTCACCTCCTTTCTTAAATCCAAAACTTAATTAATTAAAGCTTATTTCTAACCACTCCTGGGCAGTAAAAAAAACATTCTAGCTCTAAATAAATTGAATAAACCAGAACTTCATCATTTTTTTCTCTTTTGCATCCTATTACAAACTGGTTTTAGCATTGGTCAGCTTCTGTAATCTATCTATTCCTTCTATTTAAATCATAATACATAAAAAATCAAATACAGTGGAATCTACATATTCTTGGTTTCTATAAATCTTTTGATAACACTGAATTTTACCCTTTTTTGACTACTAATATAACCACTCACACATGTAAGTACTTTGACTTATATAAAATTAACATAGTTTATCTTATGCTGGTTAAACTGTATTCTGGTTATAACATTTCTATCTACCAGTACCTACCTGTGAGAAATGTCTATATCCTGCTGCTGCTGCTGCTGCTGCTGTTTATGTGATTTCCCAGCGCCGCTAGACGAAGCTCTAGACTGATCCTGTTGAGCTATCGAGGGTTCCTCCACAATCGTGCTCATCTCAGACTGCCTCGTGGCGTCCAGGAGAGTGCTGTTACGTTCATTCTCACGAGCGACTTCGGGCGTATTGTCCAGGTCGATACGAGATGCACCAGGCTCAAAGTCATCAGACACAGCCTTGCACACCAGATTTCGGCTGTACAGCTGGAAAGAGGCGATCGCAAAAAATTCCACCAGTAAAAGAAATGTACTTCGCAAAAAATTCCATTAGTATAAAGGAAAGAGCTTCCAAAAAATTCCATTAGTATAAAGGAAAGAGCTTCGCAAAAAATTCAACTAGTATTGGATAGAATATTCAAGATAATTGGCCCGAAAGCAGGAGAGGCATCACAACAAAACCTCTGAGCAGTCATACACGTATTATAATGTATATTCTGTATATACCTTAAATATTCTCTTTGAGATGATAGCACGTCCCGAGAGTACGAAAACTTTCTCAACACCACCCGTCTCCTTCCACAACATGAGTTTTTTGGTAGGAGGGGCCAGGTCCAGGGAGGTCACAATGTCCGAGGTGTCTGACAGCTGCAGCTTCATTGTTTCACTGGGGATTCCCTTCTGCTCGTCCACAATAAGCTTACGCTTCCTCTTGCCTTTTGTGACCGTGCCTGAAGAAATTATTATTGGGAAAATTCTCTTTAGTCCAAGGAAAATACATGAACGGCATGGGATGGACTTAAATAGAAAATTATATATCTTTGCAATGTAATAATATATTGCATGTTTAGTCGACATTTAAAAAGATTATTGATCATATTTTTTAATTGAGACAAGTATGTGAAGGCAGACAGATTCTCTATCACAGAACAATATACCATACAAGCATTTTGGACACAAGAAGTGCTACATCATAATCATTTCAGACCTAAAGAATTTTACTTTGAAAAAAATCTTTATTTGCACCAACAAGGAAAAGGAAAAACAGACGGACAAGTAGGTAAATTTTACAAACATTCTGCAATAGCATATTTTATAACACAGACACTTCTTTGTTGGACAATCAAAAAAGTTGAGCTTTGTTTTAAACACAATCATCTCACAAAGAAACAAATTTTCCAGGCTTAAAAAAAAATGAAGGTTCACCATATGAGTTCAAAGGAAGTCTGGACAATCATCTTACAAAGAAACAAATTTTCCAGGCTTTAAAACAAAACAAAAAAGAGGGTTCACCATATGAGTTCAAAGGAAGTGGACAATCAGATAATATTTACCAGGGACGGAGGTTATATCCAGAGGCTCCAGAGCAAAGGCCTCCTCCTCATTCTGCACCAGGGTGGTCTGCTCCCCACGGATGCTGGACACGGCCGAGACACTGGCAGCAGGGGCCGGCAGCGGATCTGTCTCCTCGGACTCTCGCTCCTCGTGCGCGTCCTTGTCCACATCTGGTAGTACAGTACAAAAGTATTCTTCTGGTAAAGTTAGTCCAATACTCTTTATGGATGATTGGACGGACACATGGATTTGCTTGGATGGCTCTTTATTATCTTAAGACATTGTACAACACTGCAGTAAGGACTAATGTGGCATGACAGGGCGGAAGCTATTGCTTGCAATGATTATGCAAAGGAAGGTCACTCACGTTCACAAAGTATTAACATTAATATTATTAACAAGGGACACAACAATTATATATAATAGCAATGACACATATAACAGTTATATCCCATACACTACACTCTTCGACAGAGCAAAGGTTCTGATTGTGCTAGGCAAAACGGCATTTGTTGGTAGTTGTCATTGCTTTCTTTACTGTACTTTACTTCCGCTACAACTCAAGAGTCTCAGCAACCAAGTCCGTGCTGGATTATCACACTATTGAAAACATTAAAGTACAAGAGTAGGCTATCCAGTCATAATTGCAATGACAGGTTCAATACTGATGTGTACTTGCTTCTACCTTAATGAGTGACTGACACGCTTTTTCATGATGATAAATTTGGATGTTTTGTTTGTAAGCCCCCAAGCCCCCACCCCCTCTCCCAAGCTGAGAAGCATTCAGTCATGAAATATTGTTAATCCTTACCAATGAAGTGTATCAACTTTTGGCAAGCATTAACTGTGTTCTTTATGCAAGGCATCATGAGATTTTCGTTAATTATTTTTTACACCCTCAGCAGACTTAAAGAGTCAAATTCTGTTCTTGTAACCCATATTATACAAAATTTGAAACATCATGCACCCCAACGTTACCTTTGATGGGCGATGCAGGGGCAGCACTGGATGTCTCTGGTTGTGCGGTGTCATTTGCTATTGTTGGAGGGTCTTCAAAAAGGCCACCAGAGCCCATGAAGTTTTGACCTGTTCACATAAATACAAGAAAACTTTGATAAAAATATGTGATCACAAAGTGGCCATCATTCTTGTAGATAGATAGAGAGAGAGAGAGAGAGAGAGAGATTCATGTGGTATTTTATCCCTTGAGAGAGAGTACAATTCAGATGGTATTTTATCCCTTAACTGATGTGTTCAAAGACTTTAATAAAGCTATAAAAATGGTTCACCTAGAATGTTAAAAGCTAAAAATGTGCATACATTTCATGATTTGGTTTTGTAGGACTCAACCTTTTCTTCAGCAGCAACAGCATAAAAAAGGATTGAATTATTAAGTTGGTCTTTTTAATGACAATTACCAAGATAGAAATGAGAAGAAATATATGACTTTTAGTATATGGAATAAGTGATCATGTCTTTACATGTAACTAAAGATAATGTTTTGCAGGGCCTGTGACAAATGTAGTAACATAACTTGGATTTCAATTTTAGAGATTGCACTGCTAGTTGTAGGCATTTAAAGAAAGGAAAAAAAAAGTATTCAATCTTTGAGAACCAAAATACAGGGATAAAGAAATGGAGACCCTCACCGAAGAAGTCCTGATCAATGTCTCCAAAATTATCATCATTATCTTCATCACAACCATCATCTCCATCTGAATCAAAACATTCAACATCAGAACATCAAAATGTAAAACATCAACAAAATATACAAAATGAAATTAACAAGAAATAACAATTAACATCAGAATATTGCCCTAAAAAGGGTAACAACATCAAATGTAAAAGGGGTAAACGAACAAAAAAGTTGGATTTTAAAGTGACTTAGAAGTATGATTTGTTCGATAGTGTTTTAAGTCAAAGAGATTTAACTGATTTAAGTTGAAACTGAAGCGACACTGATAGTTTTCTTTCAACATTGTAACATTTTGTATTAACTTATTGGTTGAATCTCCTATATCATAAAATAGGCTTGTTTGTAGAAAGAAAGAAATTCCAATGTGAAAACTTTGTGAAAAAAGATTAGAATTTTTTTCTTTAACCACCTTAACAACAAATTAAAACAGAAAAAAAGAACAAAAATTCTTCAAATAAAAAAATAAACAAAACTAAAAAAATCTTACCCATAAAACCATCCCCAAAGTCATCACCGACGACAGGGGGTGGGAGATCAATGTCCATGGGTTTGTCTTTGTCCCCCGGCGACTGTGCCTGCTCCACGTGTTTGACGGGCTCCTCCATGTCGTCCTGCTTGTAGAGACCATCCTCGAGGTGGCCGTCACCGTGCAGGATTTCCCGCTCGTCAAAGCCAACATCCCCTGGGGGGAGGAAACATCAAACAAGATAGTATACTCAGTACAATCAGGGTGTCTATATCAGGGCAGTCACGTAGTTGCAGACCAGGTATCGCATTTAACAAGAAGTGATTGAAACTGGTTTGCAGTCAAATTCTATTCTATCATCAATGGCTACCTCATCAAACAGACCACAGCCAAAGAGTGATGGTAGTTTAGAATTGGTATGAACAAGAATTACCCCCTCAAAGATCTGTGACTCTCTCCCTGTCTCATAAAATCAAACAAGAGTGAATTGTTTTAGGTTGTTTGAAATTAACTCATGATTGGGCAAGAGAAAAGAATTGAGGTAAGCAGTAGAATCTGTGATGACATTACAAAAATTAGTACACTGTTTCTTTCCTTCTTTAATCTCTTGCAAACATTTTTTGAATCATAAAATACAATAACTTCTAAAGTATTGCTGCCCAACCAATTTTTAAAAAGTCACCAGTAAGGTTTTTCTGTCATCAACACTGTCCTTTCAGATATATGCAGGAAATATAAAGCCTTTTCTAATTAATATGAAGTTAAAAGCTGTAAAAAATCTGCATCATGGTCACCAAACCATGCTGTTAGTATCCCATCTAAGTTGTTCACGCGTAAGGTGAGGTGTTCTGTTTTAAAATTTCTCCCTCAAACATTCGCAGAATCAAAATACAAACAATCATTTATCTATTTAGTACCAAATTTTATTTTTTACTTTCCAAGAAACAGCAAAATACTGTTGATAAACAACCATAGTACTTTTGTACAAGAAAGAAAGCTGGTTAGTTTGTTCACTAACAATGACAATTTGCAGGTATTAAAATTTAAATCTTGTACAACGGACAAAAAAAAAAAAGACAAGCACATGATTCCAATTGGAGCCGCGGCATCAGTTGGAAAATTAAGTTTCAGCTCCAGCAAGAAGTTGCTCTCTTTAGGGTCAAAGGCTGCATTATTGCAAGTAATGATTAATTTGTACTAATAGTAGGAAGTGTTAAAAAATGTCCCAATAATCAAATTAAAATCTGAAAGGGGCTTTAACCATGTAGACAACCGATGAAGCTATAACTCCAATTGGAATCGCTAGACTACAAAAGGAGAAGAGCGTAGCATCTGATGGAAAGAGCAAATAGAGACACAAGACCTTTGACCCGTTAGAAAGCATCTTCTTACCCGAAGGAGCCTCAGAGGCCTTTTTGTCTTCATCAGGTGAGCAATCCTGGACAGTGGGTGTTGCTTCTTTTGATGTGTTTAATGATCCATGTTCACAGGTCTCCAGGCTATCAGCATCCATCGATACTACAGTACAACTAACAACTTCCAAAGTCTCACTATCCTGGTTTGCTTCTGCACCTTGAATCTTGTCAGAGGTATTTTCAGAGTTTGAATCAGCTGCATGTCTGCACTGATGTAACACTACAGAGCTTGATTGGCAATGTGGAGAATGGCTGCATGGTTTCTGGCAAACATGAGGCTCCAGCGAGACATTAATTTCTGCGTCTTCATCCCAGTCTTCATCAGAACCGGACTCCATATCGTAAAAGCCAGGGTCTTCCAGCTCGAGGCCAATACCACTATCTGAGTGGTCAACGTGCATTGGCTCTCCTTCTGCCGAGAGCGCTGCATGGGCTACAGTAGCAACCCTCCCTGAGCTATTGACTTGAGTATCTGTTTTACACGGGCATGCGGAACACCTGTCACACTCAGGTGCCCTAGGGGGTGTGAGACGAAGTTTTCGAGCTGCCTTTGATGATGATGGAGGAGACATAATGGTGTGCCGAGAGGAGGCCAGTGATTCCTCCTCACTGAGGGTGCGGGAAACACAGCTTTCGCTGGATTTAAAGCTGCTGCAAGATTCCCTGTGCCTTGCTCCTGAGAACGGGTCGACGGGGCTCAGCAGAACTGAACTGCCACCAGGGCTTGGTGTATCACAGATACTCAGGTCAACTCCAACCCCGCTATCGAGGCTGAGATTCCTATCACAGTTTTTAACTACATCTATTTCGGTTTCAATGCTCGTGTATTTCTTATATGTGCATATGCATTCAGTTCGGTGTGACAATCTGCATACAAGGCAACTAAGGTTATCTGATTTCATTGATAAAGCTTTTTCTACAAGGTCACAAACATAAGCGTCCGTCAAAAGGAATGTCAAAAAGTTTGTTGCTTCCTCAAATAGGAGTTGACATATTATTTCATTCGTTATTTCTTCTCCAAGCCAGTCTTCTTCAAAAGGACCTGATAAGTTAAAAAAGGCACAGGTCAACAAAAAGAATGGACAAAATTTCTCAGACTGTGCTATAGAAGCATTAACCTTTTCACATCTCATGATTTTAGACCTATTCCTTGTGTGCACACTATTTTGGGGAATTTCCAAAAATTTGAAAAGATAAAAGCTTTGATATTTATTATTTTTAAATGGAAGGTGTGCAGTTCAATACAAGAAGGTGCAAGCACAAAAGCTTATCAACCTGCACAATTTGTGTGCAGGGTGATGGGAAAAGGTTAACAGAACGGTAAAAGAAAATAAATTTCACACTCAATATTTTTACCGTTGCTTCCAGTTTCATTGAAATTTCATGATATTCAACCTTCTAATAACAAAAAATAAAAATAAAAAGTTAAACTTTGACTAGTTTAAGACTTCGAGAGTTTATTCAAATTATGTAGAGAAAACAAACAGGAGTTGTTAAATATCAACAGAACAAAAACTTTCATTAGAAACATCAACTGGAATCTTTTTTTTTTTTTTTTAACTTAGTTCCCTCAAACATATTTCTTCCAGAGCTATGCAACAGCTAGCCTCAACCTTTCAAAGCAACATAGCAATACATTCTAAAATAGGGGGTATGATTGGGTAACAAAGCAAACGCCACAAGAGATGAAAAAGCAGCAAGGTGGCAAAAATTCAAATACTGCCAAGGCATCACAAGGTAAAAATCAATGCCACAAAAAGTCCAATTAAAAAAATAAATAAGGGACATGACCCTGTTCTTGTACAAATATAATTTTGTAAGTATTTTTAGGTATAAAACATTCAAGTTTATATGTGATTGACAAGTATTGATAATGGTAAGAGAAGTCATTCCATTTTGGATATCTTTCAAACTGAATCAAAGCCACATACTTAACATCTGGTTCCAAAATACTAGGACAAAAATATGATTTTGTATTCTCCAGCTTCCATACAGCAGACTTACTCATAAACTAGATAAACGTAGCCCTTTAAGCAGTAGGAAGATTTACTTACAATGTAATCTGAAAATAAAACATGCAATGCTGCCATCACTTAGAATTTCTTCTTGGTTTGAAAACAAAAGGCTCCTGTCAAAAGCGGGGCTAAAACTACATCTTTCTCAGCTGCTAATATTTGTCTAATGAATTAAACTACCATTATTCAAAAACCATTCATAAGGAATGAGAAAAATTGGGGTTTCTAATCCTTTGAGCAGTCAGGAAAGTAACCTTGGTCCCATGCTCTTTGACAGAGATTTGGGAAACCAAGATTGCACTGGGCAAAGAATGTTTGTGAGGTAGGCTGCCACCATTTTCCTCTCAAAACTTTAGCAGTGACTGATGAGCTTCAGTCGCCAGGTTCAACCTCTCTTTCGCCTACATTCAAATCCAGCCAGCACCTTTTCTACATCACTTTGTTCATCATTTCATACACAAAAAAGTACCCCCCAAAAAATATGTATATGTCCCCACTTATTTTACAAACATTAGCGAATAACTTTAAACTGCAAAAAGTGTGTTCAGCTTCTTTTCCTGAACCAATGCAAGTCCTGGGACTCCGCAGGGAACAAAATATTAAAATTATCAGGACTTTGACATTTAACTCCTGAATACCATCTAGGATGTTCAGTTTCCAATTGCATGATGAAGGTGAAAATGTAAAAATAACACTTACCAAAACCATCATCACCCATGAGGGTTATGGATCCAAGATCCTCTCTCATAGTGATTTCCTCTGGACGGCTCTGGTTGACTGAGAACTGGGCTTGAACATTGATATCCCTGAGGAAATAAATGGGATATGATGCTTTTCATACAGTTGATCATAACATGTGTTACACTCATACTGGACCAGATGGACTATAGATCTTGCCAGTTCCACTGACTAAGAAATCTAGCATCCATTTCCATAGCAAATGAAGGGTTAATCAGTGGAAAAAAAATGGCGTAATTTGCTCAAAGTTCTGTTTTAAAATATACTTAAAATATAAAATTTTAAAATATACAAAGTTAGAAAATGTTTCAGTTATCTGCTTTTGAGTGTATAAACCACACTTAGCTCAACATGAGAGCAAATGTTCTTTTATAATCTTCAAATCTTTACTCCATTGAACCACAAAATGTTCCAAAAACTTGCAAAAGTCCAAAATTAATTCTTTTGAAGGCCATTCAGGACATGTTGCAATAAATCCACCCCCCTCAGTTGCAAACTACTTTTTTCAAGCAATCGCTTTAAAAAAGTAAAAAGAAAAAGGGAAGGCATAATGCTTGATGACTCACTCAAGATCAGCCAATGTTGTCTCAAAATCATGGAAGTTTTCCTGCAGAGTGATAGCTGCAACAGCAGCTTCTCTGTTCTCTTCAGGCAAGTCCACCATTCCTGGCCTGAAGGCCATCTTGATTTTGACAAAAGCTTCATTACAGTCGGCCAGCAGGTACTTTGCCTTTCGAGAGTAGATTCGCACCACTCCAAGCAGCAAGTGGCCGGATGTCCTCAAGGCCATTTTGACCTAAAAAAGAACAAAACATTATAATACTGGCCTTTCCATTATATTGCAATCTTACGTCCAAAACTATTGTAATTATTGAAATCTCTGACAAAAAAAAATTAGATTTTGCATGGAGCAAGTAAGTAGTGTTTAACAAATGAGCTGTTCAGCGAGAATGGGCTTGGAGTCCAGATCTACCTAGTAGGTTCTAGAAATTACTAGTTTGAATCATTGGACATTGGTTAGGCATGGAAGAGAGGGCGAATAATGTTAAAGAATATGTAAAAAAATCTGAAATGTTCTTGAACGATGTAGAACTAGAAGGTCTAGAAATTTCTTGATCTGCCTGTGTACATAGGAGCTGAGTGTGGTATCGAATGAATGATTGAAGTTTTTGGACAAAGAAAATGTTTATACGTTGATCGTATTGCAAAATCTTGCTGCAGTGTTATTTTGCTGTTGTTTAAATCCATTATAGATCTAGATAAATGGTCAAGTATTGATTTTAATCCATGCATTTTGATTTGCATTATTAACCCCCAGACAGGTTTTATTATGTTTTCTTTAAAGGATTTCTAGTATTCATATTTTTGTGAATGTTGACAAGATTGTGTGTCGACATCGTTAATTACATTCAACAATTGCAACAGAGACCCACTTTATAGAGTCATTGTCACACAGTTGAATCTGTTTTAGATAAAAACTTTAGTATTATAAACTATTTTTGAGGCACCAATTCCCTTTTTGACTTAACTGTCACTGTTTAATATAAACTGTTAGGCTAATACAAACTTTTCAGCTGCACCAAAGATAATTAGAATAGGCTGATTCCTCTGTGCAATGGATAAGATCTAAACATCAACGCAGCTGAACTTTTAGAGTGGATGACAAGTAAAAAATACCTTAGGTTTCAAGATGGCCTCCACACTGCTGTCTATATTTGTCTCAAACACATGGGCCTTTGTGAGCTTTTTGTCCCAGTGAGCCGCTAGCCATATTCGAGCCAGCGGCCCCTTCTTGTTGAGGACAAAACTTGCGTAGAACATCTTGGTTCTCTTATATTGTTATACCCTGTAAGAAAACAGAAGAAAAGGTTTACACAATTGATGGTGTTCATGTTTACTGCTAGTTCAATGATGCAAACACTGCCTCAGAAAAAATTAAGACCTTCAATTTCATCAGACTGAAAGTGAAAAAAAAACAAAAAAACAGTCCCAGTTAAGATTAATAAAATTAGCCTACATTTGCAAAATTAAAACATTGTTAAAGACCTCAAAACTAATGCAGAAAAACAGATATCTTCATACGTTAGCCTAAGTTATTTCCCTTGACCCTTAAATTAATTACCTCCCCTGAAAGTGAGTGACTTAAAAATTTTTGTTTTTGTTATTGTTTGTTAACTTCGAGCTAATCATGTACATTTTTTAATTGATTCAGTTATAATACACGCACGATTTACTTGAAATTAAAATGTCCTTAAGAGCTAAAAAGGGAAACTCTATTGGCCCGTAGATATAAGGCCCTAGTCGTCCTCCTTGTCGATACGACAATAAGGTCTCTAAAAATGGGATATTTCGCTCATCCGTAAATCAACAAGGGCGACATGTTTATTTAAAAAATATTTTTTAATAGAAAAATACTTTAAAACTCATATATTTGGTTGCTTTTCTAGCTCCTTAAATACACAAACAATATAAAAATGTATCAACATATCTCAAGTACAACTTGAATTGAAAGTTTGCACCACCTCAGTGTACCCATTTTGTGAAACCCGGCATAAAGAAACGCACATAGGCTAAATAGTATGGCGAAATAAATAGCCCACCATTAAGTGTGTACAATACAGTTACAAATCTAGATCTCTAGGGTAGAATCATAAGAATGGAAAAACATGACGCAGCGTACATGTAGAAAATCTAGTCGAGCGCTTCTTATTCTTATATTGTTACGACAACATCTCAGCTAGATTCTACATCTTGTTTTAAAAGAGTATTCTATTCAGGGTCTCTATGTCTATGAAGATACTATTTTTATACAGCGAGTGTTTTCTTCCTAGGCTAAAACACTGACAGCCATTGCGTATGAGTAGACTAGATCTAGATCTAAATCTAGATAGGAATCCCTCTAGATTTAGACTACAATATAGACCGAGATAACTAGATTCTCTAGCTCTAAAACAACACTCCACTCAGTCTTAGATCTAGATTCTAGATCTAGAACTTAACGAAAACCCAAAACGATTGCTGGACCTACATCAAGATCTAGACTCTAGATTTTAGATGCTATACCTTTTCGTCGGTACCAGACTGATTCAAAATCTAGATCTAGATCTACACCTACATTTAAAAATGCAATATTATTCTATAACTTACTTTGTATGATCAACACTCATTAGTCAAATCCTTAAGACGTAAAGCCGCCAAGTTGTGAGTACATGGTTCAAATCCGTCATTATTTTGTTGACACACTTTTAGAATGTAAAATGGCGTTATTTTCACTTCCTTTCCCGCTTCGGTCAAGGGACTTGTGTGATTATGCAAATGAGGAAACTTTCCTTAATATAAATGCGAGCAAAAACGAAGTCCTCCTTTTCGTTCCTTGGAAAATGAACATTAAATGTTTTTATGGTTAAAAATCCTCCTTCAATTGTGTTCTATATTTATTCTTTGTCTATTTTCGGATTTATAACAGTAGATTACGGTGATCAATAATGTGTACTTCTGCTCCTGCTTAGGTGTCGAATTAATTCGCTCAATCGTTAATTATTCTGATGACGTCCCCTGATTCTGCTTGCATGAACTACAAGTCATTTACCTATGTGCGACCAAAAATGGGAGATTTGGGACAAAGTAGTATACATGTGTTGTTGTTGTTGTTGTTGTTGTTGTTGTTGTTGTTGTTGTTGTTGTTGTTGTTGTTGTTGTTGATGTTGTTGTTGTTGTTGTTGTTGTTATTATTATTATTATGGTGAATTCGCCCCTAATCTAAAAAATGTATCTTGCATGATCTTTCATATAAGGTTTAACTGGTTCATGAAACAGATTATAAAAATAATAAAATAATAATTATAATAATTATAATAAATAATTATAATAATAGCTATTTTCCTTTTACACTGACTTTACCTTTTCTAGCTCCTGCACATTCGGCCTACATCACATCACTTAAGCATTATTGGCAACGTAGAGTTCTAACACTCATGATGACACAAAGCCTGTCTTTGAGAAATAACTTATATAGATGGAAAATATCTAAGTCTTTGTTATGTCTTCATTGCAATGTTGGTGATGTTGATATTGAAATTCACTCTATGCTCTCTTGTAATCATCTTAACGAAGTAAGAAAAGCGACCCTCTCTCTTTTTTATAATACATTTATGAGGGACATCTTCATGTTTTTTGTTGAGTTTTTTTTAAGTTATCACCACTTCGTCTCCCCATCCCGTAAAGTATACGTATCCTGTATCCAGCCCTTAGACAAACAGCCGGACAGAGTGGTTTATAATTCCTCTAAACGCCAAGTGGCAAGAGGAATATCAATACCATTGATTTTCATACTCTATATGTTGTTGTTATTAGCCCAGTGGCCTCTGAGCTTGCGCTCTTTTGCCTAGGGCCATGAAGAAAAAGGCAGCAGTTCTCTGTAGCTGCGCTGAGGTGGAATATAAAGCCGTTTGGAGGTCAGGTCTCATAGGAGGAAATGCTGTCTTTGTTGGCTGAGACTGGGGCATTGGAACAGTGCGTGTTCCACGGTCTCCAAACTGTCATCACACAATGTACAATGGTTAAATCACAACTCTTGCTGATACATCACAAACATTTGAGATTCAATTAAAACGCAGGGGTGGCTGAAAATGGGTAAAACTAATACAAGCAGCCAACAACTTGAAACAGCGGAAAGAAACTCAACAAATTAATCCTCATGTCTGTACATTAAACATCCAGGTAACACCGGCAATATGAAGGTTAAAACTTGTGTTTTATTTAAACTTGAGACAGGCCATGCTGGCTGAAGACCTCTGGGTCTAACATTATTTGTGCCACAATTTAATAAAAACACTGAATAGTCAGCATGGCCATACTTAGCACAGCAAGCGGGACATATTTAGGAGAAAAAAAGCGTTTCTCATACTTAAAGCTCTTAAAATTTAGATAACTTTTTTGTTACATTTGGACATCATGTGAATTTATAAAATTTTGTGGATATCAAATTTCATTTTCAAATAATTATATTTATCTGTGGCGAATACAATTAATAAATGGACTTAAAATACAATAAAACACTAAAAAATAAACAGCTCACACAAAAAATTCAATTGTTTGAACTTTATTATATTTTCATTAAAAAACACAATGCAGGCAAGCAAAAAAAAAAGTTTGTCTTCTTACAAATTAAAAAATCAATCTTGTTAAGGAAGGATTAGTCTAAGTACGTGCATTTCATTCATCCCTGGTTTTGTAGTAACTTGAAAGCAACATGTTCAAATGCTTGATATGTGTTTATTCTACAAAATTGAAAAAAATAACAAAAAAATCAATATCTAGTATGTACTTGTGCCCCCGTCTGCAATACAGCATAGTTGGCAACCATGGACTCTAAAAACCACAACAAACCAAACCAATCTTGTAGCCCACACGGCCTAGCTATAAGGGTATATTTCCTAGGAAGGGTAGCCCACACGACCCTCTACAGAGGTATATTTTCTAGGAAGGGTGGCTTGCAAAAACTTGCTAAGGGGGTATATTTTCTAGGAAGGGTGTAAGACTAGATCTTGGGCGGTATATATCTCCTGATGATTTTTATATAGGTCTACATAAAAACCACCCGTATCACTTGATATTTTATGTACATAAAAAAGTGCACGTATAGTAAGAACACCACGCACGGGTGTACAATCATGTATAAACTCTACTTAATTAATAACACTGCGGGCAAAGGACAGCTCAGTCGATGTGGCTCGCGACTTTATAATAGGAGACCCGGGTTCGGACCCCGTTCAGAACGCCACGTTCCATACTAGTTGGGTCGGTGTCAACATAATAATGATTGGCTGAGACGAAGAGATAGTCCTGGTATCCCCAATTTTATCTCTGTGCCAGCACGTACAATTGTCAGACGTTCATCTTGGGACCAGTCTAATCGCTGACGATAGACGTTAACTTCTGGTTAAAAAAAAACAATCTAGAAAGCCAAGTTATGCAACAATTTGGAGCAGCATGGGGAGTAAAATTTTTCTATGTGGCAACAGCTTGTACTTAACTACTTATTAGGCATTCACCTTAATACCTAATCATCATGTATAATGTTATAACTTTAGTTTATTGTCCATCACCCAGGCCTGAGATCGAGGTCTGGCTTTTATCTACCAGAGTTAATTATACATGTACGTCATTTTAAATTATAACCAACAAATAATAATTGGCTTATCAAAACTATTCTGCTCTAGGCCTATCAAATATACTTTTTATAATTGTTGTAATAAGTTAAAGGTCTTTGACCCATGTTTATGTGTATATAAATTACATGTATGGATAGGCGAGTCCTAAATTTCTTATTTATTGAGCCCGTAAAGTTAATCAAGGAACATAATTATGTAATGGATAGAGGGATTATGCTAGCTATCAATAAGTCAACCACTTTTTCGAACAGCATTAAGATAAAAGTGAAAAAAATATGACTATATGACTATTTTTCATTAAAACCTTATTCCCTGAGTGGGGGGAAGGGGGGGGGGGGCGGGGCTGTGGCTGGCTCTGGGGTAGAACATCGGCTTCCGATGCGAAAGGTCCGTGGTTTGATACCTGACGGTTCGCTTCCTACTGGTTGGGTCGGTGTCAGTTCAATGTGACCAGCTGAGACAGGAGTCATGGTATCCCCGCCCTATCTCCTGTGTGGCAGCACATAAAATTGTCAGACGTCAGTTTTGGAACCCGTTCACAATATAGCTTAAATAGTGCTGACGCTGGACGTTAAACCAACTCAACTACAACTACTTTCTGGGTAGACCCAAGCGACCCCTTTATTCAACTATTCTGCCCTCTGCCCTTTATAAATATGAACTCTAGATATGGATTGATGCATTTATCTGAAAGGGGGCCCCGAAGAAGCAACGTGAAAAAACGTGCAGGCTTATACACGAGATAAATGAATTGACCAATTTACCTATTGGCAATTTCAGCATTAACATCGCTTTTATTTTAGATGACCTTAACTGTTAAAGTGTGATAAAACTCTCCTGTACACGTGATTTAAGTCTAATCTTATCAACATACTGATAAAATTTATGACACATTTCAACCCATTATACACTGTTCAGCCTTGATTTATCGCCGCATTGTTTATTTTGACCATTTACCATGTTAAAATCAGGTTCTTTATTCCATACAGTACACAATCAGGTACAATCTCCGATTGTCGGATTTGGCCAAGTCATGAGTTTTGTAAGCCAGTAGAGGACATAAAATCGAATTACTTAAGACAAAATCTGAACTTATCGAATATCTGGAAAGGTCCTGCACAACAAACAGAGAGGGTTTATTATTTGACGTCCTTATGTTGACGACACAATAGTTGGTGTTGCTGTCAAGTTCACTGGTGTGAACTTTTTCCTAAAATATGCCAACATAATTTTATAGCGTTCAACGAACGGCAGCAGCGAAATGTAACCGGATACTCGACCATTACACGTATTCAGTTATTCCATCCCCAGACCTACAGTAAATAAAAGATTTTTCGTCTTGGACGCCGGCAATCTTGGATTTTTTGATTTACGGACCTGTGGGAAGAAATCCAGCTTGGCATAATATCTAAATTCGTTTAATATGTCCTGAAGGTCATTTGTGTGAATATTGGTGCTTTTAACACAAATCTGACAATTTGACTAAACATGGTACAGACCTCTAAAAAAGTAAAAGCCAATAACACTGAAGTGTTTGAGCCAATGCCATAATTTTACTGAAAGGGAGTTTTTGTTCCAATGTGGACCAAGAGCGATTGCTGAACAAAAAAAAAATGTAGTTAAACGTATAGGAAAGAGTCAGAGACTGAGACGGTCTTTTCAAATTGGTGTATGGTGTATGTATATACTTAAAAGTTGTCTAGATTTTGATAATTTTGATGCTGCTGTTACTTTAATATTTGTCTCTGTCTTTAATATTAATGTTCTATTTAGATAATGTCCTTTGGGCTAACCAGTGATTGCAATAGGTCAAGATGCCCTTCGCATTGGTGTTTTACTATTGAATTAACATTGGCCTTTTCTGGAATTTGAGAAAAACCAATGCACTTTAAATATATTTTTTAGATTTAGATTTAATGTAATTCTCAAGCATCCCTTTAATTCAGTTGCGACATTATGTTTAGAGAATTTCCATTGTGCTAACCACCACAGTCATGCTTGGAACAAATCAAAGCCACCGGTTATCTCATATTGATAACGATAAGAATTCGCGACCCACAATCGCCAAAGCCATCACTTCTGACTGCATTGTGGATGAACATTTCTATAAGTAGCTATGTCCAGATGAATGCGAAGGAGTCGACGATTAGTGTTATTACATAAGGAAAGAAAGCGCTTCTATGATTGCGCTGAGTGAAGGAAGAGTCATGATGTCAAGATTAGTGTTGTTTTCTACGACCTTGTGCCTCTGTTTTCTTCAGGTCGCTTCCTTCTCCAGCAACGATGGTAAGGAATTTCAACTTTTATCATACTACAGACAGATATTCGTCGATTGTAGAAATATTGAGATGGCTAAAATTATTACAGCAGTTGTCGTGTTTGTCTCTTTGTACCTAAGGTAATTTTTAAATGCTCAG
Source organism: Elysia chlorotica (assembly GCA_003991915.1). Lineage (NCBI taxonomy): Eukaryota > Metazoa > Mollusca > Gastropoda > Plakobranchidae > Elysia > Elysia chlorotica. Next base: position 68,267 of record RQTK01001290.1, read on the forward strand.
ATGCCCATGCACATTTACGTCTATTTTTTATTCTATTTAAAAGAGTGATTATTCCGGTGTAAATTGTTATCAGAAACCGTTTATTACTACACTATTATAGAGTAAGCTTTGTAAAATGCGCAATGAGGACAAATGATATACAAAGACAGGCTGTTGCCCAAAGAATTTACATAAAAAGAACCATAAATGAATAGCACATGTAGCCTACACAAAGAACACAAACGCGAGATGAAAAAAAATAATAAAAACAAACTCCATGCACACTATATAAAAAACAACACATGAAACTGCAACAAGTAATACCTCAGTTACAACAACAACAACAATAACAGCAACAAGAACAACAACAGCAACAAAAACAACAACATCAAAAACAACAACTGTAACATTGCAATTTGTGAAATGTTTAAAAGGTTTATGAGTTATTCAAATGGTATTCTGTAAATTCCGCTTTTTTCGACAACTGTTTAAATGAGTACGACAATTTTAAATTTAAAGGCAAGAGATAAAGAAATAACTTATAAGAACGTTTAACAGCAAAGTAACTAAATAAGGCTATGTTGCATTTTGAAGTTAAATCAAGACGATGCACATTCAAATACATTATAATTATTTTGAAATCAAGGGGGAGTTTTTAAATATCCTTCAACATTATATAACATTGTTCATTCATCACATAAACCTTTTTACAGACTTCGAAAGGCGAGAGAGACTTGCGATGGAGAGTATACTTGAAATGTATAGAACGAACTCCACTTTCGCTAAATTGTATGACCAATGGGAGAAAGAACAAAATGAGGTAAAGTATACACCCACAGACCGGAAGATAGCTAGAGAGATGATAGAGAAATGGATAGATATATTTAAATAAATAGATGCATAGGCGGATATATAGATTGTATATAAAAGATAGAGACAAGAAAAATGATGAAAGATACAGAGAACGATAGATAGACAGAGAGTGTGAAGAAGAAGAAGAAGAAGAAGAAGAAGAAGAAAAAGAAGAAGAAGAGAGAGAGAGAGAGAGAGAGAGAGAGAGAGAGAGAGAGAGAGAGAGAGAGAGAGAGAGAGAGAGAGAGAGAGAGAGAGAGAGAGAGAGAAAGAGAGAGAGAGATAATGAGAAAGACATTACTTAAATTGAGCCAATTCAAACATTCTCTCATATTCTCAGCCTAATTTTTCACTATAACGTATTATAAGCTTACTTGATCAAGTTTAGTTACTGCAGAGTGACTCATCACTCGATGTATTCAATTCAATTCAATTCAATTCAATTCAATGATTGGTGATTATTCTATTTGCATAGTAAAAAAAACAACCCAACCCACTTAATTCAAATTGCCTGAAATACATTTTAAAGGTCACACCGCTTCCTATAAATATTACATCGCCCACCTGGCGCCTACCCGTACTTTTAAATAATTATGCCTGTCACTATGCTTATCATAATCATGATGGAAATAGTCGATTCTTTATCCTCACAACCTACTGGAAAAAAATAATGTTATGAATATTTTATTCTACTGAACTTTCCCATCCATCTCATTTTCACATTTCCAACTAAATTCTACTTGTGCATTCTTTGCATTGCCTCTTTGCATATTTAATTGTGTGATTTGGCAACAAGCCGCACTAAACATTTAGGAAAGAAATGTTTCATGAAACGCTGACTCTTCTAACAATCAGATGCCTAAATAAATTCATGAATTAATAAGTTACATACCCAGTTGAAGGACAAAGCATAAAACAATACTAAATAAAACCCAACAAAAATGAAAAAAAAAACCCAAAACAAAACAAAAGATATGTACAACCAAAACAGTTATATGAGTCAATCAATGGCAGGACAACAAGAAGGGAATGAGCAGATATTAAATACAAAGAACTGGAGGGCCCAGAGGCATCTGTTTTGTCTGTACTGCTCTCTATTCCCAGGATAGGATCAACTAAATATAACAATTTTATATACGGTACATTGAGCCATTGCTGGAAATCGTATACTTTTCATAAAGTGCCATTCAGTTTATTTAAAATTTATTAATGACAGAGAGTCATTGTTTTTTTCCCCAATAGCGAACTTATGATTTTTTCGCTCATACAATGAAAACGACAAAACAACAAAGATACAAAACAACGCCCCTTCCCCCCCCAAAAAAAACAAAACCAAAACAAAAAACAAAACAAAACAACCTCCCCCTACCCCCCAAACAAAAAACAACAACAAACAAACAACAACAACAACCCTAACTCCAATCGTTTGACTTCAGCCCCTTTCAGCTGGAGAGGACTTTCCATGCCCACTCCCAAGATCGAACGAAAACCCAACCTCTGGTAAGTTTTGAATTAGTTGAAAAATTATACTTTGATCATTGTATTTCGATATTATATGAAAATGATTAAATCCTTATGGTGTTTTACTAGGTCTTAAACATGAACAAATAACCCCTAATCTTACCACATGCAGCGATTAACATTGCGAAAACAAAACGAAACAAACTACAACTGGGTAGAAAGTACGTCATGTTAATGTGAAGGAAAAATTCGTTCACGTTCACGCAAAGGATTAAACCTAGCACCTTTCAGCAAATGGCTGCCCAGCGCCCAAACCATTGCGCAGTATATATTAATTATTAATTAAATATTATATATTTCTGGTTTGTGGTAGAGATTTAATGACATAGTTGTTTAGGGTATCTGCTTTGTCTTGAAAAGCTAAACTAGTGCCTCAGGGAGAGCGTGGGTTCAACCCGCGTCCAACTACTAGTTATTTATTTTTATTTGTCTTTTGCCCTATCTGTCAACCACAAGCTAAATCTAGATTTTATATTATTTTTACGGTACAGTACTTCTTCTCTACTTAGTGCGATCACAAAAATGAAAATAAGCTATTCTAACGAAATGCCAAAAAATTCAGTCAACCCCAAAAAGTCCCCGTTTTGATCAAAATTGAAACTTCTGGAGATCAACAAAATTATCTGGGCATTTCCTGAAAATGACTAGTTTCCGGATTTGACTGTGACATCATTATGAGACTGGAAACCCATTAATTTCCCTTCTGTTTTTTTTCTTCATTCCACCCGATTCCTGTAGTACACAAGCTTCGCCCAGGAGACATCAAGGTGCTTGGTGCTGTCGGGGATTCCCTCACGGTGAGTCCAACATAAAAGGTTGGTCAGAGAAAGCAAAACTCTCTCAGCAAAGGCTCTTAGAAAAGATCCCTTAGAATCATTGCCGTCTTAGAAAAAAGCTTTCTTAGAAAAGCTCCTTTAGAATACTTGCCTTCTTAGAAAAAGGTTTCTTAGAAAAACTCTCAAAGATTAGCTGTCCTAGAAAAGGTCTCCCCTAGTCTTACGTTGTCTAGGTCTCAAGGAAGATCATATACGGCGACTGGAGCCCAGAGCTTAATTGTTCATTATTATACTGACACCGACCCAACTCGCAGGCACAAAAAGTGACGGCAAGAGTGATGTTCGAACCCACGGTCTTACGAATATAAGCTGCACTTTACCCTTCAGTCGGCCCACCCCTGTAGTTGATAACATTATTATACAACGGCGATCCTGTTGTAACTACAACAAGGCTAACAAAGTACCGGTTTGTTTCCGTCTGGTGTGTGTTAAAACAATTATTGGTTATAGTAGTTATATAGACTGGTGTTCCTTGGCTCTTAACCAAAAAATTATGATATCAATAGAATCACCCTGAGAATAGTTGCCACCTGCGTAGCGAGTATTGTATATTATGTGGTCCTCTTTGTGTTTGTGCTTCAAAGTTTTAGGATAGTTTTTTTTTCTTCTTCTTCTTTTTTTACAGAGAAGTAAAACTGCGAATTATATTTTCTCTATCATAGAATTGAAGTAATGTTACCCACTATTATTGAACTCCTCTATCTCTCTCTCTCTCTCTCTCTCTCTCTCTCTCTCTCTCTCTCTCTCTTACTCGTTCTCCCTGTAAATTTCTCATTCGCTATCTTGTCTTTTTTTCTATTTCTATATTTTCTTTTCAAGTTACCTCTATACCTCCATTCCCGAAAGTTCCCTCTTCCTTTTCACATTCCCAAAACTCTCTTTGTTATGCCTCTTAATATAAAAGATTAAAATACAAGTAATACCAACCTCAATCTATATGCAGTATAATCTATAGTTTTATCAGCATGAAATGCGATGGAATTTGTAATCGTTACAGAGCGATAACGAGCACATATGTTTTGCTTTATATATAATCGATGTAATTTTGATAAAGCGAACATCCTTCTTTTTTGCGATATACCTATGCCATTATCTAACCTGGTTTTATCAGCTGGCATTTTAAATTCGACTGATATTTTATCGAACTTTGATACTAACATTTTCATCACGAGGATGACATTAATTATCAAACAGGACTGGTGTGTTGTTTTTGTGACGTTAAAAGCTCGTGACAAAAGTGCATTTTGTAATTTCGCTCAGATGAACTCTCTAGCCTTGATTATATATGTTTCTTTATGTAGCCATTGATCTCAAATCGTTCTACTGAGGTTACCAAATACAAAATGGAAGATATATCGAGAAATAAATATAATGTGGCACCAAAGTTAAAACAAACATGGCTCTTTCTTCAATAACTAAAATATTACAGTTCGGTAGAATTAACAAAAATCTTTATTCATGAATAAATTTCAGATGCCCTATATTACATTTATAAGCTATATACAAAATATGTGTTAATGAGATACAAACAATCTGTTGTGGTATATTCTAAATGCGTGATAATAGGAATAGTTATTGAGACAGCCTTGCATTAGAGTGCCTGGTTCACTTGAAATAATTGGTATTAATAAAAAGATTAATGAAAGAGAGAAATTTGATTGAACACCGGACATACACACACACACACACACAACAACTTTAGGCATAATATATATGAAGTAATGAAAAACAGAAAAGGAGAAAACGTCATGTATTTGAGATCTTCATTTTCATCCCTATTTTCATCCTCATTTTTTATCATAGTAGGAAATAATCAAAAGAAAAATATGATGTTTGGAAATTATAAACACTTTATAATGAGATATAACAAAACCTCAACAACAACAACAACAACAACAACAACAACAACAACAACAACAACAACAACAACAACAACAACGAAAAAAACCCCAACAAAGCGGAGACCCACAGAAGCTTTCTACCAGTTGAAGTCTCCAAAGTCTCAAGGAAGATCAATACGGCAACTGGACCTCGAGTGAGGGACATCCAAGTCTTGGAAAATAAAATTGTACTGGACCCGTCTTAACCAATTAAAAAAAATAGCGGCGTCTAGAGCGGGGCTTGAACCTGCGAACTTCCGCGTTCTACTCTTGCAGTACCTCCGCCCCCCCTCCTTTTGTAATAACCATAGCTTTAATAAATATATCACAACGGTCCTATTTTCAGCATCGTTTTTGTCTCTCTCTTGTCTACAAAACAAAGTATAGTTATGTAACAGTGATTGTACAGATTGTAGCAGAGATTCGTATGTCAGCCTCTTTAACTTGAACCTTTTTTAGAACTCAATATTAAAGAGCAAAAAAATATCGACAAATCCTTTAAAACTACCTCACTTCTAAATACTGAGCGGAGATGGTCGTATTAAACAATCCGTCCTAATGCCAATCTGTCAAGTAACAGAGCGATGATAATAAAAGTCAATTCATCAACTGTTCTTTATGTTCTGGTATAACAGGATATGGTCTAAAAAGATTAATTTAGCTGTGGCCCCATCACGCTCGTTATATCAGGATTCCCCAAGACGTCTTTCTTACCTGTTTCAGGCTGCGAGAGGAGCGTCTCTTGGGGCCTTTGGTTTGCTGACCGACTTTCCTGAGCTGTCTTGGAGGTACACACTATTTAACCACTTGAGTGCTCAGGAATATTTTTACAAATAAAGTGCCCATAGAGCATAACTGTCGATGAATTTGACATACATGTATCTTTTAAGTTAAACTCCAATAAATTATGCCCTGAAGGTGGAAGAGTCGAAGATGATTTGAACCAGTGAATGAAAATGGACAACCATTCAGTATTCAAGGTTATGGACCTATAAATGTGTATTACTGCCTCCAAAATAGGGGTCGAATTCGACCTGCGCACTCAAGTAGTAAGCATGATTTATTTTTAAAGGTTTAGTAATGGTCAGAAATAGGCTTAAAACGAACATGAACAGACAATTATTGCGCTCTATGGGATTGATACGCTGGCACCGAAATGCCTTGTCACATAAAAGAAAACGTGGTTGATACTGAAAGACCAATACGATAAACAAATTGTCTTGGAAGTCTACAAGTGTGTAACCTAGAATAAAGTACAGCTTGAAATAAAAATGTAAAGTTTTAGAAAATAAACAGAAATTAGAGGTGAACTAAATAGCGAGATCTAGGAAGCGTTTTTTTTTTCTTTAAAAAAAATTTAACAACAACAATTAAACAATTTTCATGTTTCTTATTATACTTCTGTATTGATGAACAGAACAAAACAAGTGTTTTTCTTCACTAAAAGGGTGGATTTTGATGCTTAACGACGAGCAACCCCCTCCTCTCTCTCTCTTATTACTATGATACAATTAAATAATATGATGAAAACGCCCATTCTTATTCACATTATAATAAATATAATTCTTATTTAACTAGTATTAAGAGAAGCTGAAATTAGCGCGAATAACCACGTTGTTTTCACCTACAAATATTACATATTGCACTGTAACGGCAATTTTCATTTAGTGCGATCATAATATCTCATTGGAATCAAATGGTGCATATAATCCAATAATCTTTCTAATCTAATTAAAAAAAAACTATCCACAAAAGTGCAACCAATTGAGAATTGTCTTACCTTCTAACTATGTCTTCCTTTACCGATTTCAGTATTGGCGGGAAAGGCACTTTTGAGAAACATGTAACCCTTCCAAGTAAGTGGTGTCCTTTTATAATGTATTTTCTGCTACGTAATACTGTAATAAGCTTTAACACTTAAACAGCTGTATTGACTGTCATAAAAAATTATTTTAGTAAAGCATCAAAGTTATTATATATTTTTGCGCAAATTTTATTCCGAACTGAGATTTCTAAAAAAAGTTATCGCAGTTTGATGGAAAAAACAACAACAGAAGCGTCATATTGTCATCTTTGTCATATTGGCAGATCTAAAATATATATTTTCCGATATTGTATTAAAGATAAACTATGTTTCACCCTTATTTCATTGCTTCTTCTGTAGTTTGTTCTTAAATTCAAATATAATTTATTTCCACACACTGAAGTCCAAGACTGCGATTTATGAACGTAATATGTAATTATGTAATTTTAAAGAGTGACAACTGTTATCTAATTTTTCTAATATCTGTCATCGTTTCTATGTAATCTTTCTCTGACAGACATCATCCACAAGTTTAACCCCGATGCTGTGGGAGCGTCTCTGTCCAGGAATCAAAGAGTCTTCAACAAGGCCCGGTCCGGCGCTAAGTCTGAGTGAGTTCGCTTTTCTCTTTCCAGAAAGACTTATTTATCCAGCAAGTCACTGGTTTTGTGGCGGGTGGCTTTATTAGTAGGGCGCTGGGATTCTATTCGGGAGGTGGGTCCCCGGTTCGATCCCACGACCGAGCAAATTTATTGGTCGGATTTCGTCCCCTACTGATTTGGTCGGTATAAATAATTGTAATAATTATGATAGGTTAAGACAGAAGTCTTAGTATCTCCGCCCTGTCTATGTGTGGCATCAGACTTTAGGACTTAGGCTTGGAACTCGTCCGCGATATAATCAAGTTGCTGGCGCTGGGCGTTGACAAACAAGCTACCAATACGATGCCTTTGAAAACAGTTGGCCAAGTCACCGAATTAAACAACATAATCTTTGCGCTAAGTCCATCAACTTCTACTAACAGGGCCGACAGCCGATATCGCTCACACTTCTTTATTTGGGCCAAAGGCAGGCTATAAATAGTAGAACTGTAAAGATTCTAACAATCTGGGATGTCTGTCCTGCCTGCATACACCCTCTTTCGGAGAGAGACGCTCTCTAAGTTTTACGTCTCCTAGGTTCCCGGGGATAATCCTATTAGGCAACGGATCCCAAGACTAACGTCTTACAATTTTACGTCGTGCCAAACACGAAACAGTGCATGGGTACCAGGGGGCGTGGTGGCCTGGAGTAGAACATCGGCTTCCAACGCAAAAGGTCCGTGGTTCGAGCCTTGGCGGTTTCTTCCCCTACTGCTTGGTTCTGTGTCAGTTTAATGTGACCGGCTGAGACAGGAGTCATGGTATCCCCTCCCAGTCTCGTGTGTGGCAGCCTATGAAATTGTTAGACGCCAGTCTTGGGGCTCGGCCACAATATAGCCTATATAGTGCTGATGTTGGAAGTTAAACCAAAATGTATTGTTCACATTATTTTAACACAGCCGCGACTAGCAGGGGGCGAAATGCGACCGACACAATTTTAAATACATGTTTACCAAACGTAGGCTTATTATTTATGTATCGCTATTTCAAAATCAAATTTTGGCTTACACATTCCGAGATAGTTTAAGGGCGACAGGCATCATTCCTCAAATTACCTCTGCTTCTACTATGTTCAAACAGTTAATTATTTGATAAAACAATTAATTATTTGATAAAACAACTAATTATTTGATAGAACCGATTATGTGGTAACTAGTCTTGATAAACATTTTGGTTTCAGTGAAATCCTCAACCAAACAATTGCCTTAGTTGAGGCTATCAAGGCGGACAAGGACATCGATTTCGAGAACGATTGGAAAGTGGTTACAGTTTTCATTGGTGGAAATGACATATGTGCCATGTGCACGGACTATGTAAGTAATTGATCTCGTTAAGTGAATCTAGTTATGTGTTTTAAATGATCAATCTAAATAATGGCATCATTAACTCTTTCTTTTTCACTTATTTTAATATCCGTTCCTTAATCCGTTTCTGAAATAAAAAAGTACAACAATAGTTTGACGCAGTATATAAAAACCTGAATTCGATAAATCTGGGTTCTATAACTATTGCTTTTTGATTTTGCTTCGTTTTGTGTTTTTCCAAACTGTAAATTGAAGAATTATTTTAAGCTGAGAGAAATTGTTTTGAATGACTAAACCTGTAATCACACAATGAATATTTTCAGGAGTTCTACGCCCCTGAGAACTACCAGAAACGGGTGAAGGCTGGCGTGGACTACCTCCAGGCGAATCTACCACGAACATTCGTGAACCTGGTGGAACTGCTGAACGTGGAGATGGTTCAGGAGCTTGGGACGAACCTACTGTGTAAAACCGTGCACTTGTGAGTATTACCAGAGACTAAAGATTTAGTAGAGCATTTCACAACTGAGCTCACAGTGTTATTGCTTCGAATAGCTGGCACGGTGCGTGCACAATTTTATATATGATAAGATAAGATAAGATAAGATAATTTTTATTTGTCCCTTTGCAACAATCACAAACCATGATGAAAAGTATAATAACACTAATATTATGTTTATAAACATGGTTACACAAAAAATTAAAACAATACTATTTTTAGGAAAACTAAAATCGATACAAATTTTTGGAGAAACATTATACATTACATAATATGAGTGATGGCTCTTTAGTGCATACTATTACGGTTAACCAAAAAGAATGTAAGCATATAGGAAAACGTGAACTTTTTCTTTTTTACAATGAAGTCTCTTAAAAAAAAACAACAACAACAAAACAACAATACACAAACCAAAAGATGAAAAATATAATAACACTCACATATTATGTTTATCAATATAACTTTCAGTTTAGTGTGTGACTGCGCAAACAGACCCGGAAGCGAACAAGCCCAGAAGAAATTACTGGAGTACAAGAACGAATACCAGAAAAAGTTGGGAGAATTAGCAGATCTAAAACAATACCGCACAAGCGACGATTTCACGGTGGTGCTACAGCCGTTCTACAAGAAGAAGAAGAAGAAGAAGAAGAAGAAGAAGAAGAAGAAGAAGAAGAAGAAGAAGAAGAAGAAGAAGAAGAAGAAGAAGAAGAAGAAGAAGAAGAAGAAGAAGAAGAAGAAGAAGAAGAAGAAGAAGAAGAAGAAGAAGAAGAAGAAGAAGAAGAAGAAGAAATCAAATCTAGACTCATTTTGTGTGCCTCATCATAATCTAACCTAGCTTCGCTATCTTAATCATTATGCGTTTCCTGCCCACAGTCCAACGGTGAACTGGATCTGTCCTACTTCGCCAGCGACTGTTTCCATTTAAGTTGTAAAGGACACCAGGCTGCGGCCAAGGCTCTCTGGAATAACATGGTAAGTGGGTCAAGACCGATAAAGTGTTAGAGCGCTCATATTCTGCTCGGGAGGTCCTCGGTTCGATCCCAGGATTGGACAAATTTAACAAGTCGAATCTTATAGCCGACTCTGGTTGAAGTCGAATCTTATAGCCGACTCTGGTTGAATCAGTGTTAGTATAATGTGATCAGCTAAGACAGAAATCCTGGTAACCAGTCTCTGTCTGCACAGCTGTTAGACTTTAGTCTTGGGACCTGGCCGCCTTCTAGTTTGGTTGGTGACGTCGGAAGCGAAGCAAGCATCCAAGTACACTAATAGCCAACAAAGAATATTCGATTTCGCATTATTTAATGTGACAACTTTTGTATGATGGTCTGGGGGTACTAGAGCAGGATTGTGATTGGGCAATTCTAGATATTGGTACCAAGTTAAAGCTTACCTTATTATGGTTACACTTTTTTTTAAATATATATTTGTTTATGTTATCAATAATGAAATGGTAAGAGATACTTGATAAGCAAGCAAAGTCAGTACATTGTGTAAACCAAAGCATTTTTTCTTCAATTCGAAGTTTGATTAGCAAATCTCAAAATGTTAATAATCCTAGATCACCTTATACTCTTTACGATTTCTAATTTTTTCTCTCACACCCATCGCCACCAACTAGGCTATCTCGCATACGTGTCACAAGACCAACATCTGATAAATTTACGTTATGTCACACCTTGACAGAATAGGGATACTAAGCCCTCTGTCTCAGCCAGTCAAATTATGCGGACTTTATCCCAGTTTCAAGAAAACAATGCAGTCGAATCGGGATTTGAACTCGAGTTATTATCATATGACAGATAAAAACAATAAACATGGAATAAAAATTGACCATTAAGGAGAACAACTCAGTATCAGTAAACGGTGGTGCTACAGCCGTTCTACAGGAACACATACCCGCCATATAAGGTAAGCTATAATATACAATACTTGTAGAAATATTAAACAGAATCCTATGCGGAAACAGTGCACCAGCTGGGATGCAATCCTTAGAAGTCATGCTTGTCAAAGCATAGCTTTACCTATTTGACAAAAAATAGATAAATAAATTAATACATGTCAATATTATCATTATATTATCATTTAAACGTTTTGACGCAGTCATTCGGCGTTTAAAAAAATGACGTGTTTAGAAACTTCGAAGATAATCAAGTCGTAGAAAACCAGAAAATTATGCCGTTTGTATTAAATTGCATTATGTTGTTGGGATAGAGAAATGAATATGGAGCTGAGAACTCCACCACCACCAACAACAAAAACAACAGCAATAACAACAACAATATTAGCAACAACGACAACAACAGCAACAACAACAGCAGCAGCAACAACAAGAATAGCTATAACAAAAAGAAATAATAAAAAATTAACAAAACATGAAAGCCAGCAAACCATGTAAGGGTCAGAATATTTAACGTTTCAGAATTTTTTAAAATCACATAATGCAGACAAAAGTATTTGTAAAAAAAGACTACATTGGGGATAACAGAGAGAAAAGGTCACTGAAGAATGCCAGGCAAGGCAATGTGAGAGAAAATGAGACACATAAACGATACAAGAGGGAACGGTAGGAAAGAAAAGAGGTTAAACAACAAAACAAAATATTACTATCGTGCAATAATAATAATAATAATAATAATAAAAAGAAAACCGCCAATATAAAAGCAAGATTTGATTTTAGTATCCCCAATAAGATTAAGATTAGTATCTTTAAGGAGGAAACTCCAAGCGAGAGTAAGATTAACAGGTTTGCAGGAACAATTACAAATAAAGAAAAAAAAGTTGGGCGGTCTAGGGCAATAACTAATTGTTTCTAAATAATTTATTAGATACCACCCACACACATAGGCACGGAGAAAACTAACCTATTTTGCATCATTATTATCTCCAAACAACAAATAACTTCGATTTCGTGCTTTTCCTGGACCACTACGCACTTCGTGATAGTTCCAAATTTTAAATAATGTCACCAGAAACTTGCTGAAGTGTACATCTATTTTCAGGTGGAACCGGTGGGATCAAAGCGATTGGACTGGCACCCAGATGAACCACTGGAGTGTCTCTCAAAGGTACATTTATTACAGGTTTTGCAATCCTCACAACAATAACAGATGACATAGTTTCGTTGGTTTTCTATGTGGGCTCTATTCTCTCCTTTCCCTAGCGTTTTCTTTTCAATTCAAGGGATACTAACCACAAAGAGGAAGTCGATTTACACGTCTGATTTATTACGTATGTAAATGCGAAAATCGGGCAGAGCGCGAATTGGCTTAAGTGGTAGAGCGTTGGTCTCAAGATCGGGACGTCCGCGATTTGAATCCCACGATCGCCAGATTTATTTGTCCTATTTTGTCCCTTGTAACTGTTTGGGTCGGTGCCAGTATAATGTGACCGGCTGAGACAGGAGTCATGGTATCTCCGCCCTGTCTCGTGCGCGGCAACACATACAATTCTCAGACGTCAGTCTTGGGGCCCATATACAATTTAGCTTATAAATTGCTATCGCTGGACTTCAAAACCAACTCAACTCAACTTCACTCAGTTCAGATTGCTAGTGCTTGGGACTGATTGGACAGAGCTCAAAGGTTCGAATCTCAGCCGAAACCCTATCTCCGTATAGGATTCTTCGGAGAGACTTCCGTACGGGTATTGAGATTTCTGTGTCGAAAGAAAAAATATTGTCAGTACCCATACGGAAGCCTTCCGATTCTTATGTTAAACTGGATGGGCGTAAATTTAAAGAAAGATTACATTTTTGGTTTTTGTTTATTTTGGTTCTGTTGATACTTAATGACAGAAGAATATTATTGTCGTGATCTAGATACGGATAAATTATAGATCACGAAACTCCACTCCGCTAACAATGTTAAGCTTTAATTATTGTCTATATTTCTTGTCGTGAGCTTGCAACTTCTAAAGTATGATTTATTTTAACAAAATAAAAATAAAAAATAAAAATCAAAAGAGCAGAAAAAAGAACATAGAAAGAGGCAAATAAGATATACAAAGTGGGTTGCAAATACACTACATGTATGTTTTAGTTGTTTTAATAATTTGGAGAATACCACCCACACACATAGGCACGGAGAAAACTAACCTATTTTGCATCATTATTATCTCCAAACAACAAATAACTTCGATTTCGTGCTTTTCCTGGACCACTACGCACTTCGTGATAGTTCCAAATTTTAAATAATGTCACCAGAAACTTGCTAAAGTGAACATCTATTTTCAGGTGGAACCGGTGGGATCAAAGCGATTGGACTGGCACCCAGATGAACCACTGGAGTGTCTCTCAAAGGTACAGTTATTACAGGTTTTGCAATCCTCACAACAATAACAGATGACATAGTTTCGTTGGTTTTCTATGTGGGCTCTATTCTCTCCCCTCCCTAGCGTTTTCTTTTTAATTCAAGGGATACTAACCACAAAGAGGAAGTCGATTTACACGGCCGATTTATTACGCATGTAAATGCGAAAATCGGGCAGAGCAAGAATTGGCTTAAGTGGTAGAGCGTTGGTCTCCAGATCGGGACGTCCGCGATTTGAATCCCACGATCGCCAGATTTATTTGTCCTATTTTGTCCCTTGTAACTGTTTGGGTCGGTGCCAGTATAATGTGGCCGGCTGAGACAGGAGTCATGGTATCTCCGCCCCGTCTCGTGTGCGGCAACACATAAAATTCTCAGACGACAGTCTTGGGGCCCATATACAATTTAGCTTATAAATTGCTATCGCCTGACTTCAAAACCAACTCAACTCAACTTCACTCAGTTCAGATTGTTAGTGCTTGGGACTGATTGGACAGAGCTCAAAGGTTCGAATCTCAGCCGAAACCCTATCTCCGTATAGGATTCTTCGGAGAGACTTCCGTACGGGTATTGAGATTTCTGTGTCTAAAGAAAAAATATGGGGTGTCAGTACCCATACAGAAGCCTTTCAATTTTTTCTGTTAAACTAAAAAAGCGCACATTTAAAGAAAGAATGCATTTTATTTTTTGTTTATTTTGGTTCTGTTGATAGTTAATGATAGAAGAATATTATTGCCGTGTTCTAGAGGAGCCTACCGATAGGGTCCCACGGCGATAGGGAAAAATCCAAAGGGATTCAAGTTTGATATGGACACATTATAGATCACGAAACCTCACCAATTTTCAGAATTTTTTTTTCTATAGTTATTGTCGCGAGCTTGTATGGTCTAAAGTATGATTTATTTGAACGAATAGCTGATCAAAAGAGTAGAAAAAAAATAAAAAAATAAAATGAAAGGAGGAAAATAAGATATACAAAGCGGGTTGCAAATACACTACATGTATGTTTTAGTTGTTTTAATAATTTGGAGAGAAGGAATATAAAGCGAATGTTTAATTATGTCACTGCAAATAATACATAAACATAGACAACTAAAACCTTCATTCAGACATATTTTGAAAAAAAATCCGCCAATAATTAATTTAAACTTGTGATTTGTTTCTTTTCCACAGAGAAATCCATATTTATTCACCTACAAGAATAGCCGATGAGTCAACAAAAACCTTCAAGCCCGATTATAATATAATTTAGGGAGGCTCCCATGCCCAAAGAAAATTTATGAACATTGCTCATAACTTGTCTACAGTTATTTTTCGAATTTCAATGAACTTGGAAGTACTGACATTGGCTCGTAGTTTCGAATGTCATCAAAATATTTCTATGTACAAATGTCTGTTATTGAGAAGTATGAAACAATATTAATAAACAACCTTTGCATCGGTAAAGGTAATTCAATTGATATTTTCTACTTTGTATTTTTTTTTAAATACAAAACGTATGATAATTTTATTGCCAAAATAATGCAAAGCATTTTAGCACAAAAGCTTTTTAACTCGGATAAACTATAGGCGTATTAACTCTTTCAATGTGAACACCTGATGACCCAAAACTCTTTATACACATTTTTGTCTCAGCCCTTTGTTTATCTCCTTATCTCTATCATTTTACTATTAAAAAAATTAAGTAGCAAGCTACTTACTGTGATATAAGTACTCAGAATCAAAACTTAACACATACCTGAGATACAAAACCAAAAACAAAACAAAGTGTATTATCTGGTATTTCTTTTCACAAACATTCTGTGAGATGTCCATTTATGTAAAAAAATAAAGGATATTTATTTTTCATCAATCCAACAAAATATCGACTTACGTAATAACTGTCAAAGATCCCAGACCTCTGCCCCAGGCAAAGTCAAGTTTCTTATTTATCCTCAGCTTTATCTAAATCTTAACTACCGTTATACACATCCATGCGAAGTAGTTCTAGGACTGGGCAAACCGTATTACATGTTCCACTTCAATGAAAAAAGTGCACGCGTTCAACAAGAAAACACAGACCAAGAGTCAGTTGTTATATATGTAATATCCTATATAACTTTATATGCATAGAACTGAAAACACGGGAAAAGTCGAAAAAAAACAACAACAACAAACAAATAACAATTACAAATAGGTGGGTCATCAACATGAAGACAGGCCCCAACAATTTGCACAAGAAACAGACACAGAAAAGTTCTATTTTATGGCGCGAGATTAGGCCATGCGAATGACTTCTTGGAAAGCCTCTTTGAGAGCTTTACCAGAACTATCAAAGTGAACAAATCTCACAAAATAAAACAACAACAAAACAGAAACAACAACAACAAAACCAACAACAACAACAGCAACAACAACAACAACAACAACAAGAAAACATAAGTATTTTTTCGTGCTAACATAACTTCATAGATACCTTTCCTCTAATTCACCCTATTCCGAAGTTCAATTATTTATTGACATTGCAGCCAAACGAGTGCATTCAATTTTATAACTGGATTAAGATTTGTTTATCCTTACTACAACACAACAACAACATCAACAACAGCTACCATAACAACAATAACAACAGCAACAAAAACAACAACAACAACAACAACAACAACAACAAAACAACAACAACAACAGCAGCAACAACAACAACAATAAACAAAAATGAAAAAAATCTAACAAAACAACAAGCACAACTGGTTAAATAGTTGATATGAAAGAATGTATGGTTTTAAAATATTCATAATTATATTCTAAGAAGAGGGAGGTGATTATAGAGGCGAAAGATTTTCTACATGAGACAATAGTTCTAAAAGAAGACAGTTTGATAATAAAACAATTCCCTTGAATAATTAATACCCCAGGGAAAAGTTAACAGCTGACTTTGTCTAATGCGAAATACTTTTACGATTCATTAATATGTTGACAGAAAAACAGACAGGGGAGTGAGGGCAGTGAAAGAAATAATAAAAGAAAGAAATAGAACAGAATGGATAAAAATATTAATATAAGATGCCACCAAACCATGAACAATGTTTATCATGTTTTGGAAATTTTAATCACATACATAGCACAAAAACAAAACAGTATAAACAAAAAAAAAACTGCAATGGTTGTAAAAGGAAAAAAAAAGAAAGTTGAGGATTGAAAGAGATGGAATGGGATAGAATGAAACTTAAAGTAGAGAAGAGCAATGCATAGCACATACTTAATAAATTAATGTCGACAGGTAGATACAATTATGCTGGCACCTGCTCAGTAAGCCATGATAGATCACATTAATCGTACGTTACGCCAATCATCCACCCGGCTTGTCTGCAAGTAAATTAGACACTATGTAAAGTATCTATTTGCATATTAATTTGTCGGCGCATTGATATTCATTTTCACGAAACAACCTGTTTCAATATTTTAAATAGTGCCCTTCTCTTTGTTTAATTTTCATTCATGGCGCCACTGGGATAGTTCATTATTTTAAACATTTAGTAAAAATTTCCAATAGTTTTGTTTTTCTCTATTCAACTAAAAAAATATTTAAAAAAGTGGCGCATTTATAATTTTAAAAATTCATCATGAGATAGATACTGATCCAGCACATACATTCAATTGCTAAACTTAAATATGCTGGTGTGTCTATGAGATAAGTATGCCACCATGCTAGCCCTGTTACATGAATGATTTCTCTGCCCGTTCTATGTCTTTTTGTCTGCCTGCCTATTTGTTTGTTTGTGTTTTTGTATGTCTGTGTGTTTTTCTATCTGTCTACCCCCCCCCCCCCCCTCTCTCTCTCTCTCTCTCTCTCTCTCTCTCTCGCCATTTTACCTTTACTCTCTGGCTCTTTGCCCTTCTGTGTAGAAGACTACAAACACCAATGAGCTTAGTGCCATAAAATCTGCAAATCTAAATCTAAGAAACAGAAATCAGCATGGAAATCTGCCACATAAGACGAATCTAAACTCTTCGGATTACTAGATAGGTTCAAAACTATTTTTTAGATCCTTTGAATCGGTTATGATAAGGCCTAACATTCACCAGAAAAGCAAAAAAAAAAAAATGTTATTCTTTGAAGCTATTCATGGCTATACTAAGATAGTGAATGTTTTTAAAGGAGCCATAAATGCATTGCAATTATACTAGTTTTAGTAAACTTCGGTTCTAATTAGCCTAACTTATCAGATTTGTGTGTGTGTGTATTTCTGTGTGTGCTAGACTGTATTTAAGAACAACACCATACAGAACAAGTCAAGAAAACCATCTAGATTAAAAGAAAAATGGAGCCGAAACACTTTTCAAATAATTGCTATTTAGCTTGTATACCACTTTTTTCTATTTCGTTTTTCAAAGATTTTACAAATATGTAACCCATTTTGGAAATAAATAATGAGCGAGTGCAAATCATTATGACGGCTTTTTAATAGCTCGTTTGCATGCACTACAGACCATCGTTAAAATGACTTAGATTCTAACATAAAATTAGCAAAATTTGGTATTGTCAAGGGAATCGTGGTATGAATAACCCTGTTATAATTTATATGCAAGTACCCCATATCAATGCATACAATTATATATACCCTTGTACATTTTGAGACGAGCAAAGTAATAAAATACTTTATTTGACACAAGAGCAAAGGGATTCGCCGAGTGTATTTTTGTAAGTTTGAACTCAAACTAACTTTTTCTACCATTTCATCTGTTTAAATTGTAAGGTGATTTTTTAAAATTATTCATGTATTTAAAAAACAATTGTTATACTTGGAAATTATTTCATTTTTTGTGCCACGTAGTATAAGGTATTCGAAACAACAACAACAACATCAACAGCAACAGCAACACCAACACCAACAACGGAACGAAAACAACATCAACGACCACAGCATCATCAACAACAACAACAGCAACAACACCACCAACAACATAAACAACAAAAACAACAATAACGTAAAAACGTAATTCAATTATACTTTTAAGGAATTAGAATCAGGACTCATGCTTCTGACATTCAATAATAATGAATATATATGTCAATATCGCACAGATCCGTCACAGCTACAGCTTTTCATACAGTTTCATAAATACACATTGAGAAATACACAATCTATTAAAATAAACCCACCACCACCACCACCACCACCACCACCACCAACAACAACAACAAAAACAACATCAATAACACACAAAAACAAAAAAACCCTGATTAAAAAAATAAATTCGGAGATCATTCAATAATTCGAGGTTAATAGGTACCATATCCATAATTTGGCAAAACGAGACATTTACGGTTGTAACAAAGGCCATAAAAACAGTTTAAGGTCATCATATATACCGTTGCTTTACATGTATGGCTACTGCTCATGGATACATTGATTCAATGATTCTCTTCCACTAAGCACCAGGTGATGGTATATATATATATGGACGTTTTTGTAAGTTAAGTTGTATTGTCTTATTGCACCAGGTGATGGTATATATATGGACGTTTTTGTAGGTTAAGTTGTATTGTCTTATTTATTAAATCAGTTCTTCAAAGAAAAAATACATTCTTTTCATGAAAAGTAAATACCTACTTAGTAAAAATCAGACGTTCTACTCAAATAAAAAGCAATCTTATTTTGTATAAAACTTGATTTAACTGCTGAGTGAAAGGATAATAACGTTAAAAATCTTAAGATTAACCAATTTTTCTTTTGTATGGATATCACAATATAATAAAAAACATCAGGTATTTTGTTTTAATAAAGGATTAGTTAAAAAAAAAACAATGACAATTATTCTGGGAATAAGAGTTGCTAGTGACATGATATAGTTTTAGTTCATTCACGAAGTTATAATTTTATTTTTGCAAACTCTTTCTTATTCAGACAACGATATGTGAGTTTTAGGTTTCTTAATGTTATGACACAGAGTCAAATTGTTCTACCTAAAGGTACAGTTTGATTTATAAAACCTATTTCAAATTTATACATCATATAACATTGTTTAATTCTTCGACAGATTATCAAAATCCAACTTGAATAAAAGAAATGATATAATAAAAAAAAGCATTTTGAGAAACTCAATCTTGATAAAGAGCGCATATAACTTAAAAAGAATAACTCAAAGAAAATAGTTTTATTTACATGTGAGCAAATTTACATGTGATTCTCACTAATTTATTCAAACGTAAAAGGATAATTATATTATGGACACGGAGCAATTATCTTTCAAGATAAGAGCACAGGTTGGCGTTCTGAATCAGAACTGTAACGAAGCTCATCGGATCTAATTTATGCATCATAGGACAACTCTTTGCGAGGTCACATTCTCTCCATTCACTAGAGCTCTTTTAAGAATTCTTTTTTTCTTCTTTGGGCAAGTATTATAACTTTAGGTTATGTTGAAAATACCAGCACCACCAATACCATTTTTATCACCATCATCATCGTCATCATCATCAACAATAACAACAACAAGAAATTTTAAACAAAATTGCTTTTTAGACCGAATAAGTTAATCTGATGATTTTTAATAGGACGCTAACAACATGATGGCTACGAAAAGTTGATTTGACAACAAGAACAACATCAACATCAACAACAAAACTAGAACAAGAACAAGAACAACAGCAACAGCAATAACAACAAAAAAACAACCACACTCACACACAAACCTATTGAAAGATACTTAAAGATATAGATATCTTTATAAAGAAGTCTTTAAAACTATATCACATAATAGAAAAAATGTTTCTAATTATGATGATCGTTTAAACAAACAGTATTTTTGAAAAACTGTATACCTATTTTTCTCACACCCTTACTAATTGTGTTGTATCTCACCTTCAAATAATTTGCTTCTGCAGTGAACGCTTGTGCAAAATGGCCGAAATGAAAAACAAAATCTCAAGCGCATCGATTACGAATTCTAAAGATGGAGAAAAATTCTTGCAGCAATTTCACCAGAAGGATCTTGGATATGACGAGTGTAATCAAGGTACAATATCGAAAATAAAGAATTATTTGTATCGAATTTTAAATAGAAATTGAAAGTTCTCCACCCTTTTCTCGATTCTTCGTAAAAAAAAGTAAAGTAACTCCTGATAATTTTATTGAGAAGCAAGTCAGTTCTAGTATCTTGTTTTTGTTTCTATGTGGGACTATGTATTCAACTCTCACTTTTAAAAAAAATCTTAGGATGGGAATCGTCGCAATGTAGGAAATGTTTTTTATCCAACAAAGTACGTTGTTCAAGAAGAGGAATGAGTTAGTAACAATTAATCTAATGTAAGTGAGGAGAGCTATCTTTCGATTTTCTTAGAATGATCCCGAGAACATTTTGATCGATTTTATCGTAGTTATTTTCTCTCGCCCAGCGGATTATTTGTGTTTTATATTCTTCACATTCTACCTCACAATCGAATTAAAATTTAAAAAAAAAGTGACAAAATGTACCCGCTTACAGAAAACATAAGGGGTAGAATGCACAAACATGACATATATTAGTTATTACGTCTCGCCGTAAGCTTTTTTAGCCTTACACTGTTACGACGAGGCGTAGGCTACGTCTTGATTGTGCATTCTACCCATGATTGCAAATGTTAAAAAACTGTTAATGACATCCTCGTTCATCTCCAGTTTACAACACTGAGAAAGCTGTGAACACATATCATGGTCTAAAAGAAATTATGAAGTATGAAGGTCCAGCGATAATCGCCAACATGCTTGCTGGACTCATTCCCGATATAACCAATGCCAAAATATTGGACCTCGCTGCAGGCACAGGTGTGTTTGTTCATATCTTTGAGAATTTCCAGAATGACATAACAAATAAATGATGATAGACCCAGGACATTATTGTGCAAAGCGTTCATTTATATATCCGGTATTCTTGCCAACTTGCTTACAGATAAACCACACGACACAAACCAAAAGCCACACTAATTTCTTTTTTGATGAGCAGCTCACTGCATAAAGCTAGCGAAGATTGAAATTTTAATATAAAGATAGAGCATTGTTTTTGTATGTAGTTTTGCTTTTCTTGAGGAACAATAACATTACGAAAGTAAGAACGAATTTAACGACGGGAGCATATAAAAGGTCTTTTCAAACATGAATACAAAATCGCTTTTTATAACCTGTATATTACAAGTTTCCTTAGCGTGATAGTTATTAATCTTACTTTTTCAATGTTAGGTTCTGTTTCTTGATATTTATGTAAATTAATGCTCATTGACAATTTTGGAATACTTTTCACTTCTCTCCACGGCCAGGTTTTTTGTGAACGCGTACCGAGCCGACCTGTAGCAATGAAGCTAGCATGTCAAATAATAACAGTTTTACTATACTGCATGTCGCAAACAAAAAAGATGCAACCAACTTCTTGTTGATAGTAAGTAAAAGAATTATTATAAATAGTATAAACCAGATGCAGTTGAAATAGTTTCTACGAAAAATGTATAATTTCTTCGCATTTGTTGATAATTTTTGTGTTCTGTTGCCGAATAATTTCATGTACTGTTTTCTACATACCGGTACCGAAGATTTACTCAAGATGTATGTATATTTATAACCAGGCTTGGTTGGAGAAGGGCTGTATGAGCGAGGTTTCCGTAACATTGATGCTCACGACGGGGCGGCTGCCATGGTGGATTTCTGTAGAACAAGCGGATTCTACAAGGATTTCTTCACCTGTTTTGTTGGCAATGGTCAAAAACTACCAATGGCAGACCGTGAGCATTCACCATCTTTTTTTAGAATTGGAAAATCACACAGAAAAACTTTGTAAAAGTGTTGCAAGTCATGTAGTTAAAAAAATCATTGAATATTAATTTACTACAGTGACATTTATTCTCATGATACCATGTACGATTTTCTACAGACACAACCAGGGGGTGGTGGCGTTATACTAATCAAAGATTACAAGTCTATTCACAGAAAATGAATAAAATATAAAGATATCTTGCATACTACGAAGAAAAAGGAACACTGGACTCTATCCAACATAAAAACACACTTGAACACTGGCCCTCTCCGCTGTTCTGAAAAAAAAACGAATAAAAAGAAGGCAACATGTACTTCAAACATCTCACAGTGAAACAGGCTGAGACAAGATGTCTGGTACATGTATCCACACGGTGTCTCCAAGGGGCATCACGTAAAATTGTTAAACGTTAGTCTTGGAACCAGTCCACGATATGGCCTTTCTGCTGACGTTGGATGTTACGAAACCAACTCACTCACTCATTCATTAACCCACCAACTCACTCACTCACTCACTAACTTACTCACTGACTGACTGACTCACTCACTCTCTCATTCACTCACTCACCCACTCACTCACTCACTCACTCATCCACTCCCTCCCCCCTCACTCATTCACTCACTCACTCACTCACTCACTCATCCATTTCGGTTTTAAATGCTGTAAACTCCCAGTTAAAAAACTTGTTATTTCCTGAACCAGACACCTATGACGGCATGTCTTGCAGTGGAGCAACGCTGATCAACCATCTTCCACCTTCATCGCAGCCTGAGATCGCCAGAGTCATCAAGCCAGGCGGGTAGGTTTCATACAACCCATGCTGTCTTTAATTTATACCTTCTAAACAATGAACCTAAAAAAAATATCTTATAAATTTAGGGGCTTGTTATTAAATTTGAAAGCCCAAGGTGAACCGCAGTGTAGCCGTGGTTATAATACTGTGAATCAAGAATTATTATCTTTATTGATAAGATTGCGCTGCGCGATGACCTAGCAAAAATTCATAAATAGTCAATATATTTTCTTAATAAACAAGGAGGTTAAACGATCAATGTGTTAACCGCAATGGCTGTGAGAAAAATTATAAGCCATCGTTATTCTTAATTTAACTAAAAGGGAACCCAAAGTATTAACCAATTCCTTTTCACTTCTCTCCACGGCCAGGTTTTTTGTGAACGCGTACCGAGCCGACCTGTACGAAACCGAAGTGGACTACGGTAAGGAGTGGCGTGAGGAAGCTCAGAGGCTGGAGAAGAACGGGACCTGGACACTGTACGGAGTGCTCAACTTCCCCAGATTCAATAAGGAGATGGCTGGACGTATAGACGTTTACCAGATCCTGAAATAGACAAATTTCCTTAGAGAGATGTTAACTCAGTGAAATAATGCATTAAATGAGCTATACAATCATTTTTAAACAAGCCTGACTACTGAAGGTTATTTAGATCTATTTGAGGTTACATTTTTTATGTGAATAAATATCGACTACATTTTGTGAGTAATATCATATGCCAACTTGAGACATTAAATAAGAGCAGTATCAGTCTGGGACCATAAGTCCAAGGTCGCGGTAGCTTACGGCTCGCTTTAAGCCTTCCCATTCTTACGGCGAGTTTTAAGCTGCCCATGACGTTTTACTTACAGCCGCTTGTTTCTAGGCTTTAAACTCATTCTTGCATGGACGTTTTCAATTATTAAAATGTTGTAAAAAATAATGCATTAATCATAAGACATGCTCATCTCAAATTAAAGTATTAGAGATTATAAGAAATTGTAATGTTTTTATATTTAAGATTTTTGGGTCAGTCTTTGTTGAAAAAGTTGTTGACATTTCAATAAGTACCCAAAATTGTAAAAATGACAGTCTAATTAAGCAAACGTTCCACGTATGCATTATATGCATATGCGGGCATTTTTATAGATTGAGCATGACAGTGTCGTTGAAAATCTACATAGATTCTACACCAGATATGCAATACAAACCTTAAAGATAACTATGGATTTCAATGGTTTTAATAGCGCTCTTCCATTCTGTATAAAAAGCCTAGACCACATTGCCACGTATCTAGATCTAGTTAAATTTATATTTAAATGTAAAACAACTCGTCTGATTCTATTGAAGAAGTATGTAGAAGTTAGGTTAAGATACATATTGTCTTGGTTACAACCAAGATATGATTTGTTTGCCTATCTTGGTTAAAATTTAGGCTGAGGAGTAGTTAGATCCTGAACTACAGATAGCTTTTAGTTTATTATAAAAAAACAAAACAAACCCAACTACCTGGTACTCTTAATTCGAAGTTTTACTGTAATTAGGGCCCCTGCAGAGAGCCATCGAACATATTCCGGCGTGCAGGTGACATTATTCTTCTGTCGTCGAACATACCAATGGCTGTTCACAGAGGCGCGCATTTTCTGTAGTGTTTGATCGCCAATAACGGAAAAAAACACTGATTCTGCGCAAACACATGCATACATCCATACACACTAGCAAGGAGACAAGACACTCCTCAATTTCACACAGGCCCATCAAGAAAAGAACAAAAATAGGCATTTAAAAAATATTTCACAAAATAAAATTTTTATTGTTGATTTTAAAAAACCAAATAAGGTTTTTTTTTTCAACGAAGACTTCTCGATGAGAAAATGGACAGTGAAAATTTGACGCGCCCTCCGAAATGGGCGAGTTGAAATAAAAAAAGTTCACAAAAAAAATTGTGCTTGAAGAACACCTTGAAGTGTTATCACTGATTTTTTCTACGATGCTTCCTCGATGAGGAATTGTTCAGTGAAATTTGACCAGTGCAGATAATGCGTTCACATGCCCACCGAAATCGTCAAGTAGGCTAGAAATAAAAATTATATTCCTATAAAATTTTCTGTCGCCTAGAGTGCTTATCGGCGCAGAGACTAAGCCGTCTAACTAAATGTTTGCCAAAAGTACATATACTGATTCCTGATATATAAATAATTTTTATGTCGCCTCTATGAACGCACGCTATAAGTACCTTTACACATAAACTTCTACCAAACCAGATTCTCTGGGGTTAATTTATTATTTTGAGCACCTTAAACATTATGGTCTAGAATTTCTTTTGAACTGAAACCAATTTCACAGTAAAGAGTCGTTAGAAGTCACGAGCTCTCATTTATCATTATGAGTATACACAGTGAGAAAATACAACTCAATCGCACAATAGTTAACTTATAATTATATCCCCACCGCTACCAAGGTTTCCCGGAAAATTCCAAAGGCGATATAGAACGCAAAATTATGAATGCTTATTGGCCTGATTCTATAAAAGCGCACCTAAATTTAAGTGCGTTCATAATTAGTCTCTCTCTAGCCTCTATCTAGTCCCTGTCTAGTCTGTACTAAAGTTATATGTGCTCCAGATAATTGAAAAGTGGACAATTAAAAAAAAAATGTTGATACACATTAGTGTCCGAATTTATTATCTTTTTAAATGAAAATGAATGATGTATACGACAAGTATCAAGAGAGAGAGAGAGAGAGAGAGAGAGAGAGAGAGAGAGAGAGAAGAGAGAGAGAGAAAATAGAGAGAGATAGAGATAGAAAGATAGATAGATAGATAGATAGATTTCAGAGAGAGATTTGGAAACTGGTCATAGCAAGGGTGGAGGACACCGACATACTATGTGCTTGTAGTGGAACACAACAGTAGTGGTGTTCTATTGTCCTAAGGAAGGGACTGGAGAGAAAGGCTACGCTGTATGAAGGAGATCCAATTATTTACGCGCCAACGCACACCAAAGTAAGCCCTCATCCATACTGGCCAGTTACGGTCATTCACACAACATCACATCACTTATCCAATTGACTCGTTTCCATTTCAACAGCACACTGGTCGTAGGACAGTAGCTATCGGAGGAAAGTCGACCTGTGTTGAATTGAATGTTCTCCTAAACCTCGCTTCACGTTATGACATTATAGTTTTATAGTTTGAACACAGGTGGCGAGAAAGCAGTTCGTATTTTGGAAAGATAATTATATCGGTATTTACAAAGATATTGCCGGTGTTAGTTTAATCTGACGGGCCAAGGCAGAAGTTTTAAAATGCCAACGCTTTCTGGGCGTGACATTCAAAACTCACTGTCACTTATTCACAGGGGGTAGAATGTACAAACATGACGTAGCTAAGGTCTCTTAAGCCTTATTATTCTTAATCCACGCCTTGTTTATGCATTCTACCCAAGATAGTCTAGTTATTGTTGTTTGGTGTTAAGATACCAAGTGAAACGCAAT
This sequence comes from Elysia chlorotica, assembly GCA_003991915.1. NCBI lineage: Eukaryota > Metazoa > Mollusca > Gastropoda > Plakobranchidae > Elysia > Elysia chlorotica. Next base: position 94,926 of record RQTK01001290.1, read on the forward strand.
GAACTAAAAGTAAAACGGTCATTTAAGATAGATGTCACCAGGCCGAGCGATTTCAGTTGTGGTCTTGCTTTCGTGAGGACCACTTGGTTTTCTCTTGGTGCTTGTTTTGTACAACAGAGTCGAGCCTACCTAAAGTAAGAGGCAAAGTTAATATTTGGCCGAATTGAACACATTTTTACAACAAAAAGGTAATGATGATCTATATATTTCAATTTAGTATCATGAACAGAATAATACTTAGTATGTATTTTTCATTCGGCCTACAAGTCTATTACTGTGTATTAGACTAAGAATGTAAACTTTTCCAAAACAAATTTGATGGTATAGCTTACTTCTGTTCTAAATGCAAAATGTTTGTTTATTTCGCTGACCCTGCCTGTTATTTTCGGAATACTCGAACAAAGCATAAACATGATGAGTCGCAAATACAATGTCGCCTTGGCTTACAATTAATATTTAGTCGTAGGCGTTCTTACTCGCATATTATCTTTAGGAGAGTCTTAAACGTACCACAACGTTGTACTTACAACCCATAGTGTAACGATATATATAGGCTATTTGAAAATTCGACTACTTGTGATACACGCTATATCTAGTTTAAGAAAGAAATACTTTAATACTGATTGCAAAAGTATAAACAACGATCACAAAACATTTAACTTTTTAAGCTTTTTTTAACATTGTGAATTGTTTTCATTGATAGGGGAAAGGTGGCAAATATGGAACACTTAACGAAGTAAATGTATATAAAATCAACAACGAATGCTATCATACTGATATTTAAGTTTTTAATAAGAGAAGTAATAATTCTAGTCATATGCAAAGTAACACAACGTTATAATATATAGAAAAGTTTTTAGAAAAGAAACATTATTTAACAAAAATTTTCCATTTAACCCTCACTTGGGTCAAATATGGAGCAATTGGTAGTCAAATATGGAACAAGCATAAAGAAGAAAAAAATCAGTTCTAATGCTTCAAAAATTGATTTTCGTATTGTTATTGGGTTGTTACAGTTAAGTTTATATAAAGTATCGTACAAAGACTAGTAAAATATTTATATACACTAAAGAGAAAACTAACAGGTTAATTTAATTATTGATATTAAATTGTAAAATATTTAAAGACAAAGGTTACACATTAATTGATGAATAATATGAATTTTTACACGTTTTGCATAAAGTAAGCCTTTACTAAACAATCAATTAATAAAAACATAGGCAAAATAATATAAGCATCCTAACCCAATAGCGTATCTGGCCACATTCAAGCTCAACATAATTCACAATTATATGAGTTCGGATCAGAGCCTGATGTCCCTGCACACTCTTCGTGCACCCATCTCAGACATTTTGCACATTTGATCATGTTCTCTTCTGTGCTTTCGCCGCACATAAAACAATACCAGCTGTCACTACCCCACTTTGACTTTGGTGTTAGTTTTCTAACAACTTTACTTTTCTTAACTTTTATCTGTGTTTTGCTTTGGATTTTTTTTGTTTTGTTTTTCTTTTCCATTAGGTCCTCAAGTTTCTTTTTGTACGGGCTGGAGGTCAGAACCTCAGCTTCTGATTTCCTGTACTTTCTTTTGTTTGTTATAAGGGGTCTGAAAGGTAGGGGAGACACATCAACAACTCGCACGTGAACTGGCATTAGACATTCATAATGACCACAGTTGTCATCGGAGGTTGTGTATAGAACATTAATTGCTTGACCGAAAGGGTTGTCACTTTGAGGTTTGTAACTGAGGACATTACCTCCATTTTTATGGTGCACGTTTATTGGGCAACAGAGCACTTCACAGGTTGCCAAAATTTCAAACTCACCAATACACGTATGAGGTAGAGCCATGTCACTGATACGTTGTAACATCGATGAGTATTTGCTGCTTGGCATGTCGGCGTTTAAAATGGCAGGGTCGTTTGAGTACTCTCCGAGTTTGTTCATCATGTGTTGCACGGTTTGTGCTCTCAAATAATCCGCTTTAATCTGTTCTTGTAGTTTGGGAATTTCATTTACAGCATTACCATTCATGTCTCGGTGTATTGTCTGTAAGTCTTTGTGTTGGGCTATGATCACACTTCGGAAGAAACAACGTCCATCAGGATTTGTAGGAATAATTTTCTTATCAAACTGAACTGACGTGTTCTTGTTGGGTGAGAAAATATGTGATTGTGGTGTGCTGTCAACATTTGAAACAGTTGAAGATCTTTCTGGTGATGTTGCAGTATTTGTATTACAGGCGATCTGATCATTTGAAGCTGTTGGCGTGAAAGGTATTGCAGAGATGGCACCAGGGTTTGGTGTTGCAGAAATGACACCAGGGTTTGGTGTTGCAGAGATGACACCAGGGTTTGGTGTTGCAGAGATGACGCCAGGGTTTGGTGTTGCAGAGATGCTGCCATGGTTTGGTGTTGCAGAGATGACACCAGGGTTTGGTGTTGCAGAGATGACACCCGTGTTTGTTGTTGCTGAGATGACAGCAGTATTTGGTGTTGCAGAGATGACACCAGGGGTTGGTGTTGCAGAGATGACACCAGGGGTTGGTGTTGCAGAGATGACACCAGGGGTTGGTGTTGCAGAGATGACACCAGGGGTTGGTGTTGCAGAGATGACACCAGGGGTTGGTGTTGCAGAGATGACACCAGGGGTTGGTGTTGCAGAGATGACACCAGGGGTTGGGGTTGCAGAGATGACACCACATGTAAGCACATGCTGCACCAGTTCTTTTTCTAACTCAGTAGGCAGCATCGATGGTCGTCCTAAATGTTTCGCGCTTCCAACAGCAAACTTGTTTTTACCGTCTAAGTAACAAGTTGCATATGGTTTGTTTGCTGATGAAGTGATGGTGTGTTAAATTTTAGAGTTGTACATGGTACGTTGTATACTCGGGAAGCATCACGAAGACCCATGTCCCCATTTTGAACAGCTGACATTGCAATTGACATGTTGTCCTCACTCCAAAGTGCTCTGAAATAAACAAAAAAGTTTATCGAATCTGTTATCAATATGACACTAGACATCAAACGAAATGAATGGTGAAAATAGCTTCACTATAGACATAAATTGCACAACTGAATATTGACACAATATAACTTCAATATTATTGTTACATTTTGTTTAAAAAACGTATCAATATAAAGGTCGGGTAATATGGATCACTCAAAAGGGTTATATGGAACAGAACCTATTTGACCAAGAATTGTTATTTAAATGCATTTTTAAATAGATTAATCTTGTACATTCGTGTAAACCTATCAATTTACAAGTGCTAATTAAGAAATAGAGAAGAAAAAGAGAATAAAAAATATGTTTCAAATATGGAACACTGTGAGGGTAATATGAAACAGTGTTCCATATTTGAAGCGCAACCTGTTCCATATAAGCCGACACAGTCTAAGGTAAGTAAATGCTCAGCATCTTCTTCAGATAAGCATAATTGGTTACAAAACGCATACGTTTACAAAGGCACTAGAACACACTTTCATATTATTAGTACATTTTGTTCTTAGTTTTAACTATGCGAAAGCAGTACCAGCAACTTTGAAGGCCTAAATTTAGAAGAAATCAAACAACAAAATAAAAATGTGCTTACCGGCTACGGTGCTTGTTAATTCCCGCCATCTTGTTAGTGCAGATAATCATGAAGGGTCACTCCTCGGTAATGTGTTCTTAAAAATGCAGACAGTAGCCCCCCTTTTGCCACACAACCCTGTTCCATAATACCCCACTGTTCCATATTCCCCACCCTTCCCCTACTATTCAAAGAACCATTCCTGCTCTTTTATTGTCGGCAAACAACTTGTAGTTTTGGTTATGTGTAGTATTTTCACACAACTTCATTCCTAACAGAATCCGCATGGTTGTGGCCTGGTCGTCTGCAGCTGGGCGACCTGCTGCTTCTTTGCCCTGGTACACATCGAAGTCGTACAGCATGTCGCTGCTGCCAGACCGTCCCCAGAGTTTGAAGCCCCATGGTTTCGGTTTGCCGCGTATGTACTGTTTGATGCTTGAGCGGCCTTTGAAAGCCACCATTATTTCATCAACAGCATTGTGCTCCTCTGGTGGAACTTTCAAAAAGTTTTCCCTCAAACTTTTTAGCCATGGGCGCAGTTTCCATATCTTGTCATGGTTCTTCACTTCATCAGAACCTCCAGATTTTTCACAAAATGGAGGTGGGTAGCTATGGTCATAAATCGGTTGCGTGACATGAAGTCTGCCACAGGAGGATAACGTTTGTCCGTTTCCCAATAGGCTCGAACAGCCTGATCTTGAACGAGGCCGATGCGAAGGAATAGGCCTAGGAAAGTTTCAATTTCCTGCCTTGTTCTAGCCAGCTCTTTGCCTGATTTCTGTAGAGCATACATGTTTGTTTGCTCTACCAGACCATCTATCATATCATCAGTAATGAATATTTTGAAAAATTCATATGGTATCTTTATTCCACCATTCTCAAAGGGATGTTCAGCAGTTCACTTGAAGGTTTAAATATTTAGAATTTAATCAGTCTGTTGCATTCATCTTTGACTGCTTGGTCTGTTGATCCTAAACTTCTTGGACCTTCTTTTTCATGTGTTTTTGGCAACTGCTTTTCTTTACAAACATCACCTTTTTTTTTAGCGCTGTCCATGACTTTTTAACTACTCTTGATGTCTCTTTAATTTACAAAGTTCTTTCAGCTTGTTTGCAGAAACCTTGATTGTAACTGAGAGACAAGTGGCGAATTTTGGGATGAGACCCTTACTCTGAACATTCAGAGTTGAATGACACTACTCGAGCCCGATTATCTCGCTGCCCACTCACCAATCTTATTGGCGAAGGAGCGTTTGGTCATGGATACAACATAGTCGTTACCGTGCTGACGTGCCATAAAACAAACTCACTCGCTCACTCACTTGGTGACTTTGACTTTGATTTTTCAAAGAGTGAGTGAGGTTGTTTTACGGCAGCCTAAAGATGGGTGCACTTGACTTTATGGTTCAAAGTTTGAAGTCAATTCTTTCAAATGAACGAGCAAGTCAGCTATGTTAAATTTCAATGACACTCTTTGTCTCAATAATTAGGTACTTGTGTACTTCAGTTCTGCTGAAGTGTACTCTAAGGTCACTATACACATAATGGAAATTTTTAAAACTATTGATTATTGTGTCGCAGTCAGTTTTGCGGTTGTATTTGGTTTTACAGTTTAAACTAAACACCCTGTCACTATTGAAATGCTGTAAACGTAACACTTTTTCTTTTTCTTTTTTGTTATCTAGATTACTATTTGATATGCCAATTCTTTCCTTATTTTAATGATTTTTGGTTATGACTTTTTCCATAATTATTTTCAAGAAATATCGCTTTGTCGTGATATACATGTATCCAATGTTATGACTTTCAAAGTACATGTATTGTTTAAATACTGTGCTAAATTTTGCTGTTCACATTGATGTAAACATCTTCCAAACATGACAATTCTTTGAATTTTTATAATTTAAAAAAAATGCATTTTTTTTTGTTAATTTAGAAAACTTTGCCGGGTAGGATTATCCCTCCATTCATGATCCCTAGATCACCGATTCATTCATGACCTTCAAAGTATTGTTTAAAGGAAATTAAAGTCTTTTGATGTCGACTACAATGTTATGAAAATCTTTGATGTCTCCTGTATCCAAAGTTTAATATCTTTTGGAATTACATGTTTTGGAGGAAACCTATCAAAAGCCCACTCGCAAAGATTAGAAAAAATACAATAATAAAGAAAGCTTCCCGAATTATTGGCTGTGAACTGACGTCTTTCAAAGACATGTATTTTTTACAAGTAATCAAAAAAGCTAAATTTATTACATCAGACACAGACCGTCCTCTACATAGTGAATACGAAACGTCAAAAAGAAGCAACAGACTAATATCAAAAAGAGCAAGAACAGATAGATATAAAAACTCATTTGTACCAGCATCCATTAGGCGGCTGCAAAATAGCTTTACCTAGAGCGGGGCGAACGTTGGTCTCCGGGTCGGGACAATCGCAGTCGGGAACTTTGTGTTTGTATGCAGTATTAAATCATAAATGTATTCTTGTATATGCGTGAAGAGTTGTGTGTTTTAAATCGCTCATTATATTTTATTATTATTATCATCATTATTATCATCACTATTTTTTATGTCACACATGTACAACTGGTGTATTTATGTATGTATGACCAAGAAAAATTTCCCTATGGGATAATAAAGGACTATCTTATCTTATCTCTTATTTTAAATACTGTGCTAAATTTTGCTGTTCACATTGATGTAAACATCTTCCAAACATGACAATTCTTTGAATTTTTTGTTATTATAGAAAATGATGCCGGGTTCAGAATATCCCTATATTTATGACCCACTAATAATATAGTAATAGTAATTCATTCGATGTTATGACTTTCAAAGCACTATTTAAATACTCACTCACTCACTTGCTGTTTACAATGCTGTAAAAAATCTTCGAGATATGTGAATTCTTTAATTTTTTTAATGATTTTTTTTAAATGCCTATTTTTCCATTTTAGCATGTGGTTTTTGACGGTTTTGAAAATTTTGCATTTTTAACTATGGTGCTCTTTTGAATCAATAAATAACCCCTTTCAAAGATTCTCAGTGGTCTAAAAAAAATTGGACTTAATTTTATGGCTTCCATAGATGGTGGTAATGTGTTTATTCTATACTTGTGTGTACTTTTTATTTTGTGGTCCTGTAAAAACGTTTTTTTTCTTATTACGTACGTTTTCAAAACTTCAGATGCTCATAACTTTTTTTTTTTATAAATAGAGCTAGAAACTAAAGAAAGATAGCCAAATCTAGTTGGAACAAGGCATTTCTGGTTGACAGGCTTTTGTATGCTTATTATGCTTTTGAAATTATAGTTTAGGGTACCTGCTGCAAGGCAAATACTCATCTCCCGAACTACAAGATTCATCAAAGTCGCTGTCATTCTGAAAAAAAGTACCCAAAATCAATAAGATAACAAGCAAAAAAAAAATTAAGATAGAGCTATGAAAACTATGAAGAAGTCACAGCCACACCTAATAACTTCCTTCAAAGATTTCTACATTATTGAAAACTATCAAGACAGACAATGGAGACAAAATCTAAAGGAAATTTTTACGGTTTTCTAAAAAGACACCCACAAAGTCCCACCGTGCCATATCTGGCACAGAGCAGGGAGGGCGTGTCCATTGTGCCATATATGGGACACAGCTAATTGCATAGTTATAATTACCGGAGGGTAACGCATGTTTTTTTTTTTAACCTTGAATACTTATTTGTTGGCTATCTAAGAGTTGATAAGAATTAACATATGCAGAAACAAAGTTTTCAGCTTACCTTGATTGGTAGAAATTGGTGACAAAAAGGCCCTCACTGATGCTTTGGCTTCGATGGTCAGACATAAAGTGACTTTTCCTTCATAGATGGGGTTGGCAAGCATGGAGACAAGCCCAGTTCATATATCTGATAACCAGAGGCTTCTCTGACACCTTAATTGCTAGGGTGTGATACAAGGAGGTCTAAAATTGCGTGTGCTATATCTGGCACAGTAGGTTATAGAGATCACATCCTGTTCTTCACCACTATGTCTCTAAGTCCGTTTTGATAAAATTGGCACTTAAGACAAAAGTTGTATTAAGGGGTAGGCATGTACATCACTACATGTACTACTTTTGTGGAGCTGAACAGGACCAGACAGAGCCGGTGGAGGGGAGCACTGCGGCCCATATGAAGAGTCTGAAACTAAAGTTAAACTAAGAATAAGATAGGCCTACATACATAATTCTGTCGACCCACTAATATTCGAATAATACTTGAAAATACCGCATGATTGTAATTATATTATTAATCAATTTAATCGGACATTTTTATTACGTTCGACAAATTTTATGCGATTGCCAGTAGTCTATAGTAAAACTCACCGTTACTAGTCACCGGTGCTTTATTAGTTTTCGAAGACATATTGGGTACGATTTATAGCTGTTACTGTCCTGACGTGTCGTTAATTTATGTAAACTTTTCTCTATGCTAGTTCTACAATCTTACATGCACATTGAAATTAATTAATGTTTGAATTAAGATGCAGTGTGTAATTCATTTTTATGTCAAATGCCCGCATGATATTTTGAATATATAGTTATTAGGGGCCGTTGAAATATAATTTTGGTAGGCTACCCCTCATTTTTTAACATTTTAACATATGTTTCCCCATCTCTTAACATCTCAACATTATTCTTACAACAGCCCCCCCCCCCTTTTTTTTTTTTTTCCAATGTATATTTATTTATTACTTGTCTTTCTTGAAACTGACTATATATTATTATATTATCTTGTGTTACGTAGTTGAGTTGGTTTAACGTCCAACGCCAACACTTTACAGGATCCTTGTGGACGAACCCCAAGACTAATGTATGACAATTTTATGTGTTGCCACACACGAGACTCCTGTCTCAGCCGATCACATTAAACTGACACCGATCAAACCAGTAAGGGGCGAAATTGCCTAAGCTTGAACCACGGATCCCCTGCGTCGGAAGCCAATGTTCTACTTCTAGTTCTAACTTCTACCCACAGCTTCGGAGAGAGAGAGAGAGAGAGAGAGAGAGAGAGAGAGAGAGAGAGAGAGAGAGAGAGAGAGAGAGAGAGAGAGAGAGAGAGAGAGAGAGAGAGGAGAGAGAGAGGAGAAAGAGAGAGAGAGAGAGAGAGAGAGGAGAGAGAGAGAGGAGGATAAAACCAACATAGGCATTTTTAATTTGTAATACATGTAGATGAAAAGGAAGTAAACTTGAGTTTCTAGCACCGTGTTACAATTTTGTCCTGCTTACTCAGCATTGCAATCAGGGAACTGAAAGTTTAATAAATAGTCTTCCATTGATTGTATTCTTTCTGTGTCCTACTTAAACCATACACATTACAATTGTATTTTCTTCTTAAATAAATCCATTCAACAAAACAAAAAAATACCTAGTACAAAGTGTGGATCTATGCATGTGGATTTCTCCGGTACAAGTACACGCACAATATACATGTATAGCCCTGTACAGACTTTTTTTTTTAAGCGCGCACATTTTAACCAGCACACTGCTTGTTCAATTTTAAGCCTACTTAATGAGCACTTTAAGAAACTCAAAGACCTGTAGACACAACTTACAACTGCTGTGGGTCAAAATTTTTATGACTTGTAAAAATATACAAACAAAATATTACAAAAAGCGATGAAACACACACACAAAAAAAAACAGCACGAAAGAAGTGTTATATCTCTTCGTTAATATATGTTTAATTCCTAAAGGTGTATATTCTTAAAAGACACATTTTACAGTTTTAGCACAGTTCAAATTTTTCTGCGATTCTTCAGCATTGAATATTCCACGATCCTCACGAATTTTGTGGGCTCCCAACTAATTACTATGTACATTTACTTAACTAATACAGTAAATGTAATATCATAGTGATACGCATCTTTTATTCAAAATTCATTGGATTTCAAGCAAAAGTGAAATGTTCACAAAATACAAATCATATATATATATGTATACGAACGTTAAACATCATCCAGTACGGTACCGTATTTAACAACATTTTTAGGTAGTCTTGCACATGGCGTAGATTGTGGGGTTCACTTTATCATGACGCTCGACTTGCTTCATTCTAGAATCGATGTTTTACATGTATAACTATGTATACTGCGCAGGATACTTAGCAAATACGTTTCTAGTAAAAAGCTGCTCGTACAATGATGAGGGAGGGTAGGGGAAAAATATAAGGGAGAGAGACTTAAAGTGAGCTTCTCTTACTAGTATTAGCGAGTGATATTCGAGAGGGCGGAGGGGAGGACAAGCAGACGGATCGCGCACGTGTAGGACTAGCACTGAGCAGTGACATCGCATCATGGGCACAGTAGTTATTTATAGATGTTACCGCGCTGACGTGTCGTAAAAACAAACTCTCTAAGTCTAAGCTTTCTTGGTAGATCTTCTTCATAGAACTATTAGAACACAGTACAAAAAAAAAAAAAAATCAAGTTCTAGGAGGGGGTAAAGAGGGAAAACATTCCATTTCACATTTTGGACAGAGAATTAAAAAAACAAAAACAAAAACAAAAAATCTTTACTCTTAGCTTGGTGAAGATCCTATTGGGAAAAAGAACAACAAAATAATCTACTTATTAAATGAAACAAAACAAAGAAAACATGGTCAAAAAGTTAAATTTAGAAAAATGAAAAGATAGGACTCTCTTTAAGTTTAACAGGCGTGCAGTTTTTACAATCCTAGTTCTTGGTTGGGTAGTGCATAGTCACTGGAGGCCTTGCGGGGACGGGTCCCATAGCAAAAACGTAGGTGAGGAAATCTTTCTCGCACCCAGTGAAAACTCTATTCTAATTATCTAGACTTACTGCATACCGGGTACACTTAATTTAAACTTCTAAAACTTAGTAAAAGGAGATAAATTAGTTGCCTTTTTCATTTCACGAGTTTCTCCCCTTTGTACTAGCAGATTCAGGGATATATTATATATAGAGAGAGACTCTCACTATCAGAGAGTTGGGTAAGTGAGTTGAATGGGTTTAACATCCAACATCAGAAATGTATAGACTATATTGTGGACGGGCCCCAATACTGACGTCTGACAATTTTACGCTAGGGCAAGGGCATGATCTAGTGTAAATAATATGTAAGCTATCCCTATACTCAATACAAATACATGTATATATACAATATGTACAAATTAACGAGCATGAGAATTTTGTAATCTAAATCCTTGGTTGTGTTAGTACTCTAATGCTTAGTCATTGCCTACAGACAGTCAATTTACCCCATCATGATAAAAGAAACAAGTGCAAATAATAACGTTTATCTAATGTAGACGCATCAGCCGAGAGAACAGTTATAAACTACGTATGACTATGGCATGAAAGCTTTCTAGAGTTTTGTAAATCCAGAGCTATAAACTTTTACAAATACAGTCAGATAAGCTTTAGTGAGCGGTCGCTAAAACCAAAGGCCATATTAATGCAAACTCAAAATTCGTTTATGCCATGCTAAGTACAACTTTAGTACATGTCACGTTATTGCTCTCTTATTACTTTCTCCCAGACAGTATTGCTATGCATTATTATTACAATTACTCAATTGCTGTTTCTACCATTACTAGCATCAATCATAATATTATTGTTATCAATGTAGTAGTAGTAGTAGTAGTAGTAGTAGTAGTAGTAGTAGTAGTAGTAGTAGTAGTAGTAGTAGTAGTAGTAGTAGTAGTAGTAGTAGTAGTAGTAGTAGTAGTAGTAGTAGTAGTAGTAGTAGTTGTTGTTGTTTATGCTTTTTAGTGTTGGTGTTGGTGTTGTTTTTTATTTATTTATTTTTGTTGCTGCTTAACCGGATCACTTTAGTTTAAAGGGTAAATAAAGTTTCATTAAACTCTCTTAAATTATCTTCCCAGACAGTGCAAGTTTATGTTAGTATACTAAGACAATGTACATTGTAGGCCTATTTGACTATAGAATTCCAATATTGGTATTGTTTAATTTCCGTTGTATTTATACCCGGTAGTTTTCGTTGTGCTGTTCTATCAAGGCCCTTACTGGTTAGTTCATTAGTTTTTGAAAGGTCAAGTCTAGTAACTAGAGCTAGACTTCTATAAGATAATTGTGGACGTGTCCCAAGGATAAAGTCTTACAATTTTTCACAGAGATAGAGCGGGGATACTTCTGCATCGGCCGGTTATAAACTAGGCCCCTGATATCGGTCTAACCACTAACCAGTAAACTAAAAGTCATGTCTAAAAGAACATTGGTTGGTAAATTATGAAAACATTGTAGGTTTAAATTTAGGAAGGCGATATTGGTATGTAGACCTATATTCTGAAAGTTTTGTATTACTCTGAAAGTTGTGTGTGTGGAGAAAATGTGAAATAAACAAACATAGTTATACGTTCTGAAATTCTTGAATGAAAACAATGCCGTTGGTATATTCTGAAAGCCTCTTAGGTGTATGCAAGTCCTGTTCTTAGTATTATTCTAATCTAAAAGCCTTGAATGAAAGTTATGCTGGAGGTATATTCTGAAAGTTTTGCAGGTGTATGACACTGAAAGTCCTGCTTCTCTAAATAATTATTTTGAAAGCCTTGAACGAAAGTGGTGATGTTGGTAATATTCTTAAAACGATACATTAAAGTCAAGCTGTTGGTGCATATATTCTTAAAGCCTTGAATGAAAGTTATGCTGTTGTTATATTCTGAAAGCCTACAATTTTTGTTCAAAGATTGCAGGTGCCGGTATGTTCAAAAGTCTTCTATGAGTATGAGGGTTCAGAACATGTGCGTATTGTCTTTAAGCCTTGCTAAAAGTAATAATAAAAAATAATACATGGCTTTTATTCAGCGCAACATCCAAGACAATGCCTGGCTCAGTGCGCTTTACAAAGTGTTTAAAATGACAATGAAAGTACATTTAATATATAAATATCATTATCGTAGTGATTAAAAATACAGATAATAAAGAGGGGGGGGGGGGTCAAAATTGTTGGAATATCAT
>RQTK01001291.1:0-30897 GCA_003991915.1 Elysia chlorotica
GTTGATTTGAGTTGAGTTGGTTTAACGTCCAACATCAGCACTGTGTAGGCTATATTGTGGACAGGCCCCAAGACTGACGTGTGACAATTTTATGTGCTGCCACACACGAGACAGGGCGGGGATACTATCACTCCTATATCAGCCGGTCACATTAAACTGACACCGACCCAACCAGTAGGGAGCGCAATCGCCAGAGCTCGAACCCGGACCTTTTGCGTCGGAATCCGATGTTCTACCGCAGGGCCACCGCGTTCCCCTGTAAGCCTATTCGCCTAAAAATGTAAACTGTTCTAACTTACGAACTATTTTAATCAAATAGCTCACTTTGATTCTAAATCAAAATGTTTTTTTCATGGACCCTGGAAGCCTCGACTCTTTGCTATTCGTAAAATAAACAACACAATGCTTAGTAGGTACATTGTATTGGCGATTGCCAACTTGAAATTTGGACGGAAATGTCCAGTGTTGTGTTTGTTGTGGTGGTGGTGGGGGTTTTAACTAAATATTATATATATATAACCTTTCTCTCTGTTAATGTTAATATTTTTACAATTTACTTGTATTTCAAAGACGTCTCAAAGGACAGTAGAAGACAATGGTTAACAAAAAAAATATCTTTGAAATACAAGTAAACTGTAAAGATATGAACATTAACAGAGAGGAATGCATTAAAGTCTATTAATGACATTGTTTGTGTATAATGTGAACAAAAATACCGACATGTGTCATCACCGTACATTCACAAGTTGATTGTGCACCGGGACATTTTGCGGGTATTTTAGTGGAAAAAAAATGCACAGTACTTATTTATAAAATTAACATGAATAGTTAATAATTAAAAAAAACACATTACGGCCTAGACATAGGCTACTATAGGTTGATTATTTCTCTATGTAAAAGATTAATTCATTGTTGTAATGTTAAAAGTAACTATACACTGTTTAACTTTTAAACAGAAAGCATAATTAAAAATAAAATCTTTTTCTGCTTTAACCTAAGCGTACATAAGTACATAACTGGGACCAATATAATCTCTCATGCTTTAACCCTATTACGCATCGTCTATTATTCTCTGTTTTTTATTCTTTGAGAACCTTGCTTTTTTCGAGAGTGCATGGACAAATTTTTACATTTCCGACCAGTATGTTGAAATTGGCAGCGGGTATTACTTCAATCATTTAATTTAAACGTTCATGCTTTTTACGTCAAAATAAGGCGAAATAATATGCTCCATACCGAAAATTTCTGGTATAAATTTTTTTTAACCCAAACATTTCGAAACTGATAAAAACATATGTCATACTTATTGTATTAATCAAAATGCCTTGGCTTACTGAATATTACAAATTTTTCTTTATATAAATTGACGATGGGATTACAATGTTCATTACCTAGGGACATATACAGATTGATATACACACAAACACGCACACACTATCTGTCGGATTTATCTCTCTTTTATTTCCCTCTTCTCCTCATGGCTCCTGTCTGTCTGTCTGTCTGTCAGTTTGTCTGTCTGTCTCACTCTCTCTCTCTCTCTTTCTCTCTCTCTCTCTCTCTCTCTCTCTCTCTCTCTCTCTCTCTCTTTCTCTGCTATTGAACTGTTTCTAGCGTTTCTACTCTTTTCATTTTTCATTCATTTCTTACTAGCCTCCTCTATAGATCTGTTGTTGTTTTTTTCTATCTTTATAAATGGTTGTCCATCGAAAATCATTCTCATCATCATTGTTGACCCTCTCTCTCTCTCTCTCTCTCTCTCTCTCTCTCTCTCTCTCTCTCTCTCTCTCTCTCTCTCTCTGTCTCTCCGTTTCTCTCCCCCACTCTCTGTCTGTCTCTCTCTCTCTCATCTCTCTCTCTACTCTCTCTATCCATCTATCTATCTCTCTGTCATACATACTCACACACTCCATCTCCCTCTCATTCTGCTCTCTCTATTTATATCTATCTTACTATCTCAATCTCTCTATTTGAATCTCTCACATACACCCAACTTTGTTTTCTTAACATTTCTCTCGTTTTTCTCTTTTTGAATATTACGGATGCAGTTTGTTATTGTCCTTATAACTATGTTCTTGTGATAAATTTGTAGTCAGTGGTTTTCAGTACAAGAAAGCCTGCTTGTTGTATTATCACGTTTGTTAGCAGTTGGTGAGCTAGGCTCTTCTGCCTTCTTTGTTAGGACCTATACTAATCTAAGTTAGGTGTCTTATAGCTGGATTTGAGACAGGAGCACATTGCAGATACTCTGCGTATTTCTCCTTATTTGTTTGTCAGAGTTAAGGGGTTCATAATTATTTCCAGAGGACGTGTATTATGACGCGTCAGTGGGACACCCTGTATCCATAACTCCAGAGTAATTTGTAAAGTTATATTTGCCTTGGAGAGGCGTGATGTGAGATTGTACTTGCCTTGGTTCTCTATAGAGGGAGGAAGAGAATTCTCTCCCGCTCTCCGGGTTTAACGTCTCCTAGGTTCCCCTGTGGGATACTATACGGCGACAGGCGGCGTTGACAGAAGACAAAAGCTCAGGATGAAGGCAAGACATGATAGATCCTATGCTAGCTCATTCTATTACTACGAGGCTAGTCCTCTTATGTATGGGGTTCCCTAATTTTGGAGGTTCTAAAGTGGAAAGGGAGGGTAGGTTGAGACAGATAAGACGAACCTTCCCTTCTACGAATGGGGGGACGGGTAAGGTTAGGTTTATACATTTAATTTTCTTTTTACGAGTGAGGCGGGAGATTGAAGAAGTAGGTGCAACTGGTATGGCTGCATAATTAAAACCGGGGGTATTACCCTAATGGTATTCTAATTAAGTATTGTTCCACCATTCCAAATATGGCCGTGGCTATTGCAGCTCCTACGATCGCCACCTACCCACCACAGCCATTCCCACTACTTCAGCAGTAGTTACGTTTTCTTGTGTTGTTTTTTTTTGTTGTTTTTTTTTAATCTTTTTTTTGAAATTACCCTTGCTGCTAATTTTTTCATTACGTCGTCGTCAGTCTGTTCTCACTGTCTGTGGTCAGCCTGTCTACCGTGGCGTTGATCATGGTCAGCTTTACCGTGGTGGCCACCCTGGTGACCGTACACTTCATCCTTACTTGGGACCGTTATCATCACCGGGGCGTCATCGTCGGACTGTCATCATCTGACCATCATCGTTGGATCGTCGTCACCCAAAACTATACTATAAGTGATTTTTTAGAGCTCGAACTGTTTTAAATACACATTCTAGCCTTTAGTCTTAGTGTTTACGGGCTCTTAATTGTGTATTTGAATTAGACTCGTGTGCTGAGTATTGTCCTACGTATATCTTTAATTAACATCTTGTATTTATATAACTGTATATATGTGTGCATATCATGTAAACGCCGATTCCTATTATTTGGGTTAATTATATTTCGAACTGTCAACTATCGTTAGTCGTTTGCTATTTTCCCCATGAACATTATTGTCCCTTGTAAGGTAATAACACCCTTGCCTCGTGCAGCCTAACATTTGGAGTGAACACAGTTTAGCCCGCACACACACACACAAACCTTTCCTTTTTACCGTACCAAATTTAAACATGTAAAGAATAAAGAAGCCGATTTATCCTAATGCTTTATTGATGGTTTAATATGGCCAAAGGCAGTCTAACACCAATACTGATATCAAGGAGATTGCGCCGGCAAGGGAGCCTGTGAGGAACAACCAGTCCCAACCAACTGCGTCAATCAGGGTTCCGCCCATTAGCGGCTCTAGAAACATAATGATAAAATTTCCTGATGTAACCAGGCCTATGTTGGATGCACAGTGGGTTTTTCCCAGTTCAAACGCTGTGAGAAGACTGAATACCAACTGCTGCGGAGTAATGCTGAGAAACTCGAGAAACACAAACACCACATAGGCCCAGGGGCTTCTTCGCAAAGAGATCACCATGAGACTCATGAACAAACTCGATAGCATGGACACTGCAATGGCCGTCTTGCGGATGCCGATCTTGTCGCTTAATATCCCCACGCAGGGGCGCCCAACTATCGTTCCCGCCAAACCTATAATCCCTGTGGTCACAAGAGCAGAGTCATCGGATATGGCTAGCTGCCCGTACTGTTTGTATAGGTTCATATGCACGAACATCACGTGTGACGTGCAGAAATAGCCCAGCCAAATAAGATAAAATTTCCCAGTCTTCAAGGCCTCCCAAGGTGTTAATTCAGCCTGTACAACCAGTTTCGTACTCCCTCCGTTTTCTTCCAAACAGGTTTGCTTGTGGTCAGTGTCTCTCAAAGTGAGCTTACCATTTTGGGGGCATGACATGCTTTTGTAGAGTTGTACTGGTCTGTCGATTTTCTCTCTTTCAGACCTATCTTTGTCTTGATCAGATTTACACGAAGCGGCAACTGTCGACGCCCCTTCCACGTTTTTCTCCCTGCATAATGCTCGAATACCTTTAGTTTCCTCCATTGCTTGGGTACACCTCGGAGACTGCTCATCCACCGACTCCACTTGAGAATACTGCTCCAATTTAGCACTGCCAACAAATACCAAAATCGTTCCTAATAAAGTTGATCCGATCATAACGGCTCCCATAACGAGAAAATAATTTGGAACTCGTTCTGTAATGCCAGGATCAGAGAAGAAAACTTTGTTTCCTACAAACAAATCAGGCTCTCTGTTGTGCGGGTTAATCACGGCGAAAGCTACGGCCATGTTGACCAGCCCCCCTACCAGGGGACCCATGGACATGAGGCCGGTAGCCAAACCCGCCTTGTTGGCCAGCAGTTGAAGCAGCAGTTTCAAGGAGGTCGAATACAAGACCCCAACAGCAAAGCCGTGCGTTCCTCCGAATATGAAGACCAGCGCGAGGGGCTCTTGAACTGCTACATAAGAAGACATCATAGAAGCCCACAGCAGTCCCAGGCTGGCAACAATGCAGGGGCGTATCCCGAAGCGGAGCTCGAGCGGGCTGGTGAAGATCATGGATAATGTGAAGGTGCCGCGAAACACCGACGATGGCCACAGTGTGTCTACCGGGATGGAAACCTCGTCGCGACGAGCGTTGTAGTAAGAGTCCAGATAAGGCTTGAGGTTGCCATAGTAGCTGAACAAAGAGAGAGGTGACGCTATCAGCATCACCCCAACTACAACCATAAACTCACTGCTGCTCCAAGCCATCAATATAATGGTTGATTTTCTGTGGAGGAAAACAATTATGAAAAGTAATGGCTTTTTTTCCATTTTTGGGTTACTATGAAATTTATAAATTAAATGATTCTTAACAGGTTAAGACAAAATTACAAACTTTAAATACTTCAAGAATACTCGGACAGATGACTGTATAAAAACAAATTTTGAATCGCGTGGCGTTTTAAAATCATTAGTTTTATTATTGTTTTTTATTTTCAATTTTAGAATAGAAGAAATATAGAAGAAACATTTTTTTATTTGCTCTAACCTTATAGTATTTATAAATGCATTCCTTTTGCTTGAATAATCGTCTGGATTCACCTACACGTTTTAACCAAAATGCAATCGACAAAAAAATTTAAAATAAGAATGACACCAGCAATACATGCCAAAAGCAGAAATCCACTATGAATAATGATAATACACTGTGACAATTAACACAACTTAACATGGATATTAACAAAAATGTGTGGAAAGGGGGGGGGCGGGAGATAAAACGTCCTTAGTTTGTAATAGCATTTTTCCTACATTTTGTTCATCTATTTTTTTCTCATTGTTGAAAACAGTTATTATTAATAATCATTAATGTAATTACCAGTATCACGTGTGAGGGATCACAATTCAGGTATTCCAGAAATAGCCAATAAAATGGAGCGAACATATACAGAGCCACCGTCATTTAGATACACGCTTATTTAAGTGTGAAGACTAAAACCTATGAGCATGTTGAAGTATAAGTTTTGATATTTTTAAACATCATAATTATTGGTACAAGTATGCGAGAGTGAACGATGAAGTGAATATCGCCCGCTTTGCTTTATTTCATTTAAAATTTTTTAATTTAAATTGTGTTAAGTTTCCAAAGATGTTTTCTCCCTACGATTTATAACCAAAGTGAATATAAAAAACATTGGAGTTTTTGTTTTTTCTGATGGTAACAAAGTATGATTAAACTGAACTTATATTAAAACTGACTAAAATGTAAATACAACTTTTTAATTTCCCTTAACACAGGACGTCAAGCATGGAATGATGGAATGAAAAATAATGTATAATTAACCTTTGGCTGCCCATAATTATAGAATAGCATTGCTGGTTGTTTGAGGATACACAAAGATGCGAGATCTAAACAGGCTGAGTGAAAAGCTTTAGTCTGTCTGGTTATTTGTAAAGTTAATAACTATATTTTGTACTACAGTAGAGTCTCTACATGCACCTTCAAACTTGTTAGTCAACAAAACGAGGCTAATTATAAAAAGAATAAAAACTGAATCTATTGCAAAAGTATCAGAAAATGTATCATAATTGGTGGCTGTTTCTTTTTTTTCCACTAGTTTTTTTGTGGGGATTTTGTTGTTGTTGTTGCTGTTGTTGTTGTTTTGTTATTGTTGTTGTTGTTTTTGTTGTGTTGTTTTTATGTTTGTTTTGGGGGGTTTCTTGTTTTTGGGTTTGTTTGATTTTTTGTTTGTTTGTTGTTGTTGTTGTTGCTGTTTGTTTTGTTTGTTTGTTGTTGTTTGTTGTTGTTGTTGTTGTTGTTGTTGTTGTTGTTGTTGTTGTTGTTGTTGTTGTTTTGGGGGGAGGTTGGCAAGATCATAGTCTGTCAAGACTTTTCTTTGATTTTTAAAAGTAAAAATATTCAAAACACAGCCATGTAACAAAACTTTGGCGTAAAAATTCTAAAAATAATATTTTGAGGCCAATTATTGGTAAATTGGTCACTGACTTGTTCATTTCGTGTGTATTGAAGTTACGATCTGCATTCTTTTTGTAATTTTTCTTTGGGCAATAAAAGAATGTGTTTCCCTTCGTGTTATTGCAGTTTTGCATAAAAGTGTATTCACGCCTAATCGTAGTAATAGTAATGATGGAAGAGCATATCAGATCAAATAAAATCAATGTGTAGTGCGAATAAGTTACAACATAACGTGTCATATAATAAAAGAAAAGAATATATACCGTACCAGTAACACAATATCCGTATGATGAATTAGCTTTAGGAATTTATTTTAGACGCTTAGTATCTAGTTTCTGGAAGGCTGAAATATACTCGACTAGCAAGTCAAATGAATATTATTATCAACAATCATCTTGTGCAAAATATTTTTTACTAAGGATGGAGAGCCGGACCTTTGGAAGCAAGAAACTGTATTTCATACATTTGTTAAAGATCATTTAAAAATCACGATCACTTCCGTAAGTATTTTTGTTATGCCATACTGTGAAATCATTTTCAGTCAGTCAACGTGTCTAACCATTTAGAGTCAGGGATTTTGGCTTTTTGCTATAAATATAGAATCATATTTTAACAAAAATGCATAAAATTGTATATATTTACTGAGTATCAGAAGGTGTAGCACTATCCTTGAATTATTGTGCATTGAATTTTGCGACAAATCCTGAAGAGAATTAACAACCTTATGAAAACGAAAATAAAGGGATATAATAAGAAAAACTAGCTTATATGTATGAACAAATTGACAAATTATTTTACACATCTATAAACCCTCCACTAACTCACCACTGATATAGGTGACACGAAAAAAGTCCTCGGAATTATGTGACTTTTGTCTTTCCCCAATAGAAAAAAGAGACTTCCAACTAAATACCCACTGGTTACCGGTTGAAAGAGTCTCCGTAACGAAAAACGTTACAATCAACACGGTCAATAAAACGAATTACACTTTTAAATTACCCAGAGAAAAAGAAATGGAAATTTAATTTAATTCAAATAATCATTCAATTTATAAATGGATACAAATTAATGTGTCACTCCACAAATAAAAGTTCAGTCAATTTATTAGGTTAGGGTTGCATATGAAAGTCAGGGAACTGAACTTTCTGGTGCCAAAAAAAGTGTGTGTGGTTAGTTTTCTGTGTGTTTTTGTTGAGTATTTTCAATAATCCAGTATTGCCAGTCTGTTTTGCTTAACAAAATTTTGATAGCTAGCGCATTTCAATTGTTGAGTACGATGTCATAAGCAAAGCTCTCTAACAAACGAAATATAATTAGCATAAGCATTCAAAATCATACAAAACACTGGATAATTAAGTTACAAATAACGCATAGACAAAAACAGAACACCTACATCTTTCGCTTCGTGAACTGAGTACGTGTGTCGAAATTGATTCGTATTCATTACACATGACTTTTGTAGGGCCAAAAATATTTGGTCCTTTTCTGGGACTTCACGCAGCACATTTACTGAAGTCTACTATATCTATGTGATAATTATAAAATTAATAAACCTGTATCATTGTTGTTGTTGTTGTTGTTGTTTGTTGTTAGTTTTTTTATTGTTGTTGTTGCTGTTGTTTGTTGTTAGGTTTTTTATTGCATGTATGAATTGGTGCATTACGTTTTTACGCTTTCGTCCACATTTTATCTATGATAAAGCCGTAGACGAACACGTGTAGCTATAATTTTATGTATCAACATTATTCAAATGAATGAATTTGCGTTAATGGTTTGTCGACAACACAGGCGGCTATTGCTTCCCCCGCATGAAATAGTGTCAGCCATCCTCGGGAAGACACAGGAGGAAGAGAAGGTATATGTATTGGTTGGTGATACATCTATTCACTACGGGCATGTTTTCATGGCTGTTTGAAAGCTTCATTTTTTTACCTCAAGAACACCGATAGAGCACGTGATTTCTCCATTCAGTATCAGGTCGCCTTCGTATAATGTTTGGATCGGTACCAGTGCACTATGATCGGCTGAGATATAGAAACCATGTTAGTCCCGCCATGTCTATGTGTATCAGAAAGTACAAAGATCAGGAATTAGTAATGGGACCCGTCTGCGGTATAGCTTAGATGTTGGCCATGAACGTTCGAAAAGAAATAACCCAAACCTAGCTCTTAAAAGTTGACAAAGTTATACTATAGTAGCACGTTAGTGTTATAACAGTAATGGTAACGCATACACAAAATGTATGAGAGTGTATAATAGGCATGATCCCTCATGAAAAACATATGCAGAAAACTGAAACTGTATAATATTACTTTTAGTTTTTATTTGCTCAAGCTGGTTTGTGTGTTTTGTTGAGCATTAACATAATAAAAAGTGAACATCGGAAATGATGTTCGGTTTTTTATGTAGATTAACATAGAAGGACAATCCGTTCTTGACAATGTCACGATGATCGAAAGATTCCTTCATAGTCAGCGTAATTTATATTTAATAAAGATGAGAAAGGTTGTGGGGGAAAAGTGATAAGATAGAAAATGATGGTGGGTGATTTTGAGATATGTATAAAGAGAGAAAATAAGAGACGATGAGCCAAGGCAAGTGTGATAGGGAAAAAGATGGAGTAAGAAAAAGCATGACAGAGAGTGAAAAAGAAAAATTGAAGCATTGAAAAACAGTGAAAGAGAGAGAGAGAGAGAGAGAGAGAGAGAGAGAGATAGGCAGAGAAAGAGAGAGGGACACTCAAACAGACAGACAGACAGACAGACAGACAGGTAGACAGATAGACAGACAGACAGACAGACAGGCATACAGACAGACAGACAGACGGACAGACAGACAGACAGACAGACAGAGACAGACAGAGAGCTTATTACAAAACAAACCCGTTTTGAGTGTTAATCAGTACTTTTTAAAAGGAAAATAAACTAATTTATTTTGCAGAATAATGTGCTGCGGGCAGTTTGCTATCTCTAACAGCAGTAGTACAGCAGTGCAAAAGGGAGGGGCGGGGGGAGGGGCGGGGGTGCTCTCTACCGGTTGCAGTGCGGGGGCGGGCGGTGGTCATCGGCTTCCGACGCAAAAGGTCCCGAGTTCGAATCCTGGCTGTTGCGTTCCCTACCGGTTGGGTCGGTGTCAGTATAATGTGACCGGCTGAGACAGGAGTCATGGTATCCCCACCCTGTCTCGTGTGTGGCAAGCACATAAAATTGTCAGACGTCCGTCTTGGGGCCCCTCCACAATATTGCTTATATAGTGCTGCTGTTGGACGTTAAACCAACCCAACCAACCAACCAATCAGTACAGCAGTGCTAATTTTATCATAACTATGATAGAATGTAAAGTAACTATTAACAAAGGATAGTTTCCGTGATAGAGCATTGTCTTAGTTAAAACTAGATTCTGCTGCCTGATCAGCCAACCAAAGTGACATCATTTTAAACTGAACAACGTTTTTGTAGGGTGCTTTCATAAACAATATATGAAGTAACTTCTTAAAGCCTTGAGTGATTATGTGAATTTTTTACGAGGAGCATTAATATGCCAAATCAAGACTTTTATTCGTTTTCACTTTTTTAAGTTAAAAAAACTAATGTCATCGATAGATAATTAGTGTATATGTACTACTGTTTGATAGACCGTTCTTTGCAAGGAAATATCATATGCTAAAAAAGCGGTCAATGACAAAATCATATAGTCTGTAGACAGTAAACCTAGATCGGATACCAAATAAGCATAGTCAAAACGATATGTGGAGATAAATATTTGCCAAGCAAAAAGTAAAAGATTGTATAGGTTTGTTTTTATTTTTGCATGAATAGACAACATTCCCTTAAATAGTTTTGAATTGAGTTTGATAACATACAAAAAGTTTACTCATAGCAATCCTGGATCGGAAACATAATAAGCAAACGGAAAGGAGTGACTTGTAAAGATTAATATCGTTATCCAATTTTTTTGCTCCAAGCACTATAACAGTGGTTTTATACTTAAAGTTTCCTAAACGAACTATTTGTGTACTTACGTGCCAATAAAATAATTATTTGGTCGAGCTGTCGAACAGCTTGAAACTCTCATCCAGATTAAGGTTTTCTAAGTCTCAACATATATTATATACAGTGAAAAGAAAGAAAAAAACATATTGCGATTTGCATTGTTTTTCTTTATTATTATTTGGATAGAAATACAATACTTTTATTTACAGTTCATTAAAGCAAAAGTTTAAAAAAAGATACGTCCTAGACCTTGTGGATGAAAATCCTGAATGAGTATCGTATCAAATTACTGAGGAGTACAAACTGTACTAATGAAAAGTAAAAAGATTGACCTATATAATATATAAATATCTTGATTAGTTGTTAAATTTTTTTAGATCTAAACCATATCTTTGTGTCATATTTTATATCGTAGAGATGAAACATACTTTTACAGTATCTAATTTATCACGTGATTCGCCCAAAAACAAAGATAAT
The DNA here is from genome assembly GCA_003991915.1 of Elysia chlorotica. Classification (NCBI taxonomy): domain Eukaryota; kingdom Metazoa; phylum Mollusca; class Gastropoda; family Plakobranchidae; genus Elysia; species Elysia chlorotica. Next base: position 11,335 of record RQTK01001291.1, read on the forward strand.
AAAATAGTTATCTCAACAGTATCAAAAACCTCCACTACAGTGTTGGTGAAATTAATTTGTAAATATTTCCAGCACTAAAGGCAGTTAAGTGAGTACATACATTAAAAATTCGAAACTAATAAAATTAATATGGTTTATCAGGTTGCTTTTGGCTCGTGAGCTTTTCTTTTCATCCAACCAAGTCAGTCAGTCAGAGGTCCTTCTCTTTCGACAGATTGGATGTCATGGTCTTCCATCTTTCTCGTTCAGGCGCAATATCGCAGCACTCGTTGATTTTCATTCCAGTCGAGTCCTCCACACTCTTGACCCAGCTTATCTGCCTCCTTCCTCTACCTCTCACACATTCCACCACACCCTCTACGATCTTCTTCTGCAATGAACTGTGCCTTCTTACATTTCCGTAATATTTAATTTTTCTCTCTTTCACTGTTTTGAGCCGGTGTTTTTGCTTGCTATTCACCATCTCTAGTATCTCAATGTTTATTGTCTTTTCTAAGAGGATCTTGTTATTCTTCTATAAATCCACATCTCTAAAGCACCAGTATATATTCTTCTTTAAGTATCCTCAGTCAGGGCCCATGTTTCACACCCATACATAAATATTGACCAAATTATTATAACACGCTGGTTTTTGTTTTCTTAATAAATAAATATTAATTATACAAAGGCCATACTTTTCGCCTTCCTCTTTTACTATTGTCACTAGTTTGGGGAGATCTTTTTAACTCTCTGCCAGGATCCTTGTATCATCGGCGTATCGTAGGTTGTTAAATTCACACCCCCAACCTTTAGATAAACTTTAAAAAAGGCAAAACTGGTTAACACAGAGTTAAAATAAATGTTTTGAAGTTTGCACTTTTCAACTTAATGTAAGATTAAGTTTTGCTTCATCAGTGTTCGTTTCATTAAAAACCCATCGATTAAAAAGGTTTCAATTTAGAGTCCCATTTTCACCAATGGCAGATAACCACCATCATTGATACCATAGAAACAGCTGAAGTGATGGCGCCTGTTAGAAACAACCAATCCCAACCAAATGCGCCGATTACACTGCTTGCAAAGAACGGCTCCAACAGCATGATCATCAGGTTTCCCGAACAGGCAAGGCCGAAATTTGACGCGCAGTGGGTTTTCCCAAACTCGAACGTCGTCAGAAGCCCGAAGACCAATGTCTGTGGGGATATGCAAACGAACTCCATCACGACCAGAATGACGTAGACCCAGGAATGTCTATTGTTAGAGATCACCATCATAAACATGAATATGCTGGAAAGAACGGAGATTGCGAGCGTTGTCTTCCGGATTCCGAACTTGTCGCTGAACAGTCCGATACACGGACGTGCGAACACTGTACCCAGCATGCTGAGGATCCCGGCACCTACCAGCACCGAGTCGCTGCGTATCACCAGTTGCCCGTACTGTTTGTACAGATTCATATGCAGGTGGGATGTGTGGGATGTGCAGATAAAACACAACCAGACGCACCAAAACTTGCCAGTCCTGATCGCTTCTCTGGGACACAACTCCGCCTGAACAACAAGTTTTGTAGATTTATCAACACATTGGGATTGGTCGTCGCATGTTTGGCTTTCTTCGTCAGGAGTAACATCACTGTCATCGTGGGATAAAATGCTATGATAATTAGTGTTATCACACTTATTCTTTGCAAAGTTATGTAGACGTTCAAAGTTTCTGTTATTCCCCATATTCATAGGGGGCGCACTTTTTTCATTGTGTTCTAAACCTTTGTCTGTCGAATGCCCATTGTGCTTATCGAGGTTCGTGTAGGGTGGGATAGTCTCTTCGTATTCCTGCCCAGATATATGGTCTGTAGTTCCGGATCTACCCAAGAGTACTAAGATTAGTCCAACTGCAGTATATGCTATCATAACGGCTCCTGCTATGAGAAAAAAGTAAGGAACCCTATGTATGACGTTTGGATCAGAGAATAAGACCTTGTTGTCAACGTGCAAGTCCGGTTTTGAGTTGCCAGGGTTTATCACAAAGAATGATAGACCGATGTTGGCCAGGGACCCAAGCACTGGGCCTGAGTCCAGTAAACCGGCTATGAACCCAGCCTTCTGTGGCATTGTCTGCAGTAAGATTTTCAAAGTGGTTGGGTACAAGATGCCCACAGCTATGCCGTGTGTCACTCCAAAAATGGAGACGAAAGCCAATGGCCCTTGCACAGCGAAAAAACAGCACATTATGGAAGTCCATAGGAGCAACAGGCCGGCCACAATGCAGGAGCATAGACCGAAGCGGAGCTCGAGTGGGCTGGTGAAGATCATGGTTAGAGTGTAGATGCACCGATATATGGACGGCGGCCATAGCGGGTCCACATGCATGAAAATCTCGTCTCGCCGCGCGTAGTAGTACGAGGCTAAGTAGGGCAACAGGTTCCCGTAGTAACTCAACGGCGATAAGGGGGACTTAATCAGCAGGATTCCAATCAGGACGAGAATCCTTTTGCTGCCCACCGCCATCGTTTGGATTTTTGCCTGAAGTGGAGAAGAAACAATATGTTTAAGTTTTTCACAAAATCTTTTAAAATTGATGAATTTTTTTAAGCTATGGTACAATGTTGAATCAAACTATTAGTCATAAAGTGCAAAAGTACTTCTTAGTCCAAAGTCTTTGAATGTTACTATTGGTAATTTTATAAGCCGTTTGTAAACAATGAAATCAACTCTAGTTTTGTTGCTTTCATAGTTTAATTTTAGGAACGTTGAAATGTATATTATTATTATTATTATTATTATTATTATTATTATTATTATTATTATTATTATTATTATTATTATTATTATTATTATTATTATTATTACTATGCAGGTTCTTGTATGCCGATACACCAAATGTGATATATTTGTCTGAGAACTAGGTATATCGGATGATTTTGGATCAGTAAGAATATTAGCAAAGCTGTATATTTTGAAATACCTAAAGATCTCACACGGTTTTGACGTAAAATTGTCGAGCAATGGAGCTAAAGCACATTAAAAGAAAATACTTATTCTTCCTATGTTCCATTGCTGATCTCTTAACCTATTGGTCAGAGATAAAATTAAGTGATTGACTTATTTGTGGTAATTGTGTCTGACTACAAATCAAAGATATGCTATCACAACGTAGCAATGTATTACTAATTGGGAGTTGTTTACATTGAGGTATATACCGTTCCTTAATTTTAAAAAATCTGAATCTTAGTAAACTTTTTTTCTTTATCAATTTCAAAATATTAATTTTCCAGTGAAATACCAGTTTAAATACTTCTATATGACTACAAATGTTATACCATTCTTTGAGCTAAATGAAAAATATTCCGCTGCATAGGTTGTATTGATCTAAGACAACAGTCCCTTTAGTGTAGCAATCGATAAAATCATGTTTAACATCAACCGTGTTAGCCACTTACAAAATGTGTAGTATTTTCAGTGTCTCAAAAGAAAGAAAGCCTCGTTATTCTTCAATAGAATACTCTAACAGGTCAATATGTTTGTATGATATCTTATTACATTCAAAATGTGAGATGATTATGATTCTATCAATGCCTCAACAATATTACTGAAACGCTTGAACATGGAGACTTTATACTTCAATTGAGAAGTCCACCCACAGGTGATGCCATTTCTTTTAACCAGTACGAAGAGCGTCGCAATATTATACACAACATATTATCATGCATAAATATAAATATCTTATTATATTTTCTTGCCAAACTCTTTTATACATCGGTTCGTTGCTCTGTCATGCATCAATTGTGAAGGCTGGTATTCGCCGAAAAAAATGCAAGCTTTTTCTTGTTTTTTGCTTTGTTTTGTTTTTGTTGTTGTTCAGCTTTTTGTTGTTGTTGTTGTTGTTGTTGTTGTTGTTGTTGTTGTTGTTGTTGTTGTTGTTGTTGCTGCTGCTGCTGTTGTTGTTGTTGGTTGTTTTTTTAAGGAATGCAAATAACTTCGATATGAAAAATTACTTTTCACAATAACATAGGGGTGTTGTCACAATAGTTTTATGGAAGTAAGAAAACAAAAATATTCAATGAAAAAGGTGTTCATTTTAAATACTTTTTTAAATAAACTATGTGAAATAGAAATACTCGTTTGCTTTGATGGTATGTCTATTTTTTTATATTTATAGTTAGTGATGCTTTATATCATATGATTGTATATTGACCCTCCTATTAATGTGTTAATTAATATTTTCTTATTTCAGTTTTGTGCGTGAACGCACAGAAACTTTTAATATTATTCCACAGCGTATCTTTTTGTAACGGACTGTTTCTTTTAATAAGGTCATCTGTGTACAATACTGAATACTTTAACGCAATGTTTTTTCTGACACAGAACAATATAAGCATGATAAGTAATAACTCACTAATATTATCTCGCCTATCTCTCTCTCTCTCTGTCTGTCTCTCTCTCTCTCTCTCTCTCTCTCTCTCTCTCTCTCTCTCTTTCTCTTTCTCTCTCTCTCTCTCTCTCTCTCTCTCTATCTTTCTCTCTCTCTCTCTTTCTCTCTCTCTCTTTCCCTCTCTCTCTTTTTCTTTCTCTTTCTTTCTCTTTCTCTTTCACTGTCTGTTTTTCTCTCTCTTTCTATGCGTCTCTCTACGTCTCTCTCTCTCTTTTTATCTCTCTCAGTCTCTCAGTCTTTCTTTCTATCTTGCATTTTGCGTCAATCTACACGCTGTTATGGCGTTTTGATAACCAAAAAGAACTACCACAAAAATGAAAGGTAATAATCTTGGATTGAAATCATACTAGGTGTAGAGTTAAATAATATTGAGAGACCGGATCATGACTTGGTGTGCATGATGGTTTCTTTTTCACTCTAGAATCATTTACTCGTACGATCCCTATTTTATTGTTATTTGCTCTCACATTCAAACGCATTTGAAAAATAGATAATTATGCTTGAGATAGCATGTTAACCAAACAGAGAATAGACAGATAGAATATATGTACTTTTACTAGCATCTGTTGCTCCCTGCTGCATATTTAATATAGTACAGTAAAAGCTTCTTTCATGCAAAACGCTAACAACTTGTAGGCCTATACTATTATATACATGCAAAAATGTTCAAACAAAAAGCGACAGGTGGTTATAGACATCTATTCTAAATTGTATCCCTGCTCTGTCTCTGTGTGGAAGCATACATAATTGTCAGACATTAGTCTTGAGACCCTCTGTGATTTCCTTAGTTAATGGCAAATAGTCATTGAAAACACCAATAAACCAACCAACAAAGCACCCAGCTGTACTTTGACTGTCCTTTCTGGGTACACAACTCTGGGCTTTATATCATTATCATTTGACATAGAAACATTCAGAGGATTCGGGTTTTTGGTATTGATGTAGACAAAGTAAAAACAACATCATAACGCATGCATGTCGGACATACTCTGGTGTCCTCTTAATGAGTTTGTGTTGGTTTAAAATATCATCTCCAAATTATTTTGCAGAAAGAGTATGATTTCTAATTGGCACTAAATCAGCAAATGACCTGAAAATACACGCATGGTTTAATTATGTATTGTTTACTTATTTGTTGTTTTTATCTATTTGTGACAAACAGATCAATAATTATATAGGCAGACGTCATAGGTGTACAGTGAGCCATTGGACAAGACATGAATCGCACCCCAGCGTATCGAAGTGTTTGTGACAATAAAAAACCACAACAAATAAATAAACTTTGAATAAACCATGTATGTCTTTTCGGGCCTTTTTAGGCATTCTTGGGTCTTTTCGGGTCTTCTCGGATCTTCTCGGATCTTCTCGGATCTTCTCGGATCTTCTCGGGTCTTCTCTGGTCTTCTCGGATCTTCTCGGATCTTCTCGGATCTTCTCGGGTCTTCATGGGTCTTCTCGGGTCTTCACGGGTCTTTTCGAGTCTTCTCGGGTCATCTCGGTATAAATAAGTGCCCAGTGAATTGGCTGAGACCTAAGACTTAACAAGGGTTCGTGTGCTGAAGTTTATATTATTTCATGAGGCATAATCATTAAATTTATCAATTCCTTTGCGTTAAGCCAGATAGATTTAATACAAAAGAATAGCTAGCGCTTCCTGAATAATCCCCATACCCATTTGAGACAAACAATTACTGTTCAATGGGGACAAGGGGCTTCAAATGTAGACGCTGAAGCTTCTGGTAAGAAAGTTCTGTTCCGATTCTGGATCAGGTCCACCTGTGGGGATAACTGTGGATTGGCGCCAGGACTCCGGAAAACCACCTGATCCCAACATTCGTTAAAAGGCTGTAATAGAATTTGAAGAGATTGAATTGGGAGATTTTTATGATTTTATTATTCAGGAGATGGAAGAGGGAAAAACGTAGATTAGTAACTGAAGTAAGCTGACCCATAAAATACTTTGTAAGACGTTTGATCCGTTGAAAAAATATTTACGTATTATAAGTGCTGTGTGGAATCTTAACTTAAGTATAATTATTCCTCTTGTTCAAAGCATTGTTCAAACATCGTAGCCAAATATAATAGTGAAGAGAACCTGGTCCAAGAGAAACGAAGAGAAATCAATGATTAGAGGTACAAGTACCTACTTTAGGTGGTTCTGAATCCGCCATTTCATTTGGTTCCAGGGTTTTGTCGAAAAAAAAAACGAATTGAATTTAACAGGGGTGCATAATTATCTAGATCTGTGTGCGGGGATTGGCTAAAAATACTCGATCAAATTTCCACATGATGTTCTTGTTACTATACATCAACTACTGTTTAATTTTTCGCATTTGACAGTGATATCTACGATCTTATTGTTTGGTTCTAATTTCTTTCCTCCAGGGTCGAAATACATCTAGTTCTTTATCAAATTATCAAAAAAAATAAACAGCGCGTTTCAAACAGAACGGCATAGTGGTCTTGGTGCAGATGTGTTTTATCGTGTCTTTTCTGTGATCTTCATGGGCGTCTATATACAGTTCGATTCGGGATTTCTAATCTGAGGAAGCAAAACAATTTTTTCTTATATTTTGCAGTTCTTTTTCACAGTATAAAGTTTGTTTTTATTTTCCGTTTTGTTGTTGTTACTTTTGTTGTTGTTATTATAATTATAATTATTGTTAATATTATTGATGTTCTTATTATTATAATTAGTAGTAGTAGTAGTAGTAGTAGTAGTAGTAGTAGTAGTAGTAGTAGTAGTAGTAGTAGTTATTATTATTATTATTATTATTATTATTATTATTATTATTATTATTATTATTATTATTAATATTATTGTTGTTGTTATTTTTATTTTTAAACTTTTAAAACTTGAGACTAGCAATTTTCTCTATCAATATTAAATTAAGTCAGGAATATTTTGATAATAACCTATTGCCATTTTTGTCTAATACATAAACATAAAACAAAACTGAAACCTTTGAATTTTGTATAAATTGTAGCGTGACTTTTCTCATGTGTTTATACAAATACCAATGCGGTACTTTTTTTATAATTACTTTATACCTGTCAACAGTTTCCAAATAGGCATAAATAATGCAGTTATTATTGTTATTGGCAGTAATGACATTTTCCCATTTAGCTTGCCTTTGAACTTTTTTATTTGCTCAACCAATATTTCTCTAAGTAGCAATTATATCAAGGTCAACGTATTTCCAATCTTTTTTTAAGTTAGACTGTAATATTTTCCAAGTAATTGTGCATTTATTACTGCTGGCAACGACGACATTAATTTGTCTGATGTATATGCAGATTCCCTGACAGGTTTATTTACAGTCTACACCTTGCATCTACATAACTAACACATCAAAGTGAATCTTTGTAATTATGTCACATTTCAGTAGGTTCGAATTTCTCTACAAACAGTTATTATTGTTAGCAGTAAAGACATTCTTTCACAATATTATTGGTTTGACGCGTTGAAATAAAATCAAGTGGGTACGAACAAATTAAATGCAAAAGTCTTGATTATCTAAATGTCAAGGATGAACAAAAGACATGACCAACTTTTGTTTGTTTGTTTTGTTTTGTTTTTTAATTCTTTGCTTTTTGGGGGGTGGGGTGGGTGGGTATTTTAAATCGTAATAGTTCTAAAAACACAAGAAGACACCTTTTGAGGCAGTTCTTTGTTTATTTTTTGGCGGCAAATTTTGTAATTAAAAAAACTTTTTAAACTAGCTAAGTTTACTAGTTACGATACATTTAGTGAGCGCCTACCCGTTTATCATAACTTGAGCATATTAGTAATACGATAGTCCTACTTTATTTTTTACATTCAAAAATCGCATTATTGTGACTCAATAATGTGAAAGAAAGAGATAAGTATCAATATCCTTTTAATTGATAAGTCCCATTTCTTATGGAGAATGCAACATGAGTGCAGGAAAAAAGGAATAACTACATTATGTAGCAGTTTAAGTGCTTCATTTTTTTTTTAAATATCCCTTTCCCAAAACAGCAAACGTGTGCCTTCTAAATCCAATTATTTGGAAGCAGTACTCATATTTGAAAATATTTTTTATGTAGTTACACATCTTTTATTCATAGATGCTATAGACTATCTGTTATTAAATGGAACATTATTGGCGATATGAACTGTCCTTCCGGTAATACTTTGTGTATTGTTATAGAGACGTGGCAACTATGTAAGGGACCTATTCCGCCACAAACACATCACAATCATTATTGTCACCATGGAAACGGCTGCAGCCATGGAGCCAGTCAGGAAAAGCCAGTTCCATCCAACTGTCCTGATCATTGCGCTGGCTATAAACGGTTCTAGAAGAATAATGATCATATTTCCTGAGGTTACCAGGCCCATGTTGGACGCGCAGTGGGTTTCCCCGAACTCAAATGTGGCCAGCAGGCTAAACACCATCGTCTGTGGAGAGACGCTGAGGAACTCGATGCTCACAAGGAACACGTAGGCCCAGGTGCTCTTGTGGAGAGAGATCACCATGAGACTCATCAGCACGCTGGAACATAGAGACATGATGAACAGTGTGTTTCGGATACCAATCTTGTCGCTGCCTATTCCCACGGCCGGCCGTCCAACCAACGTACCCGCCATACTGATGAGTCCTGTAGTCACCAGCAAGGAATCGTTAGGGATCGCTATCTGCCCGTACTGCTTGTAAAGGTTCATGTGTAAATACGCTGTGTGTGAAAAGGATAGATAACACAACCACACACACCAAAATCTCCCTGTCCTCAGAACCTCTCGTGGCGATAGTTCTGACAAAACAGCAAGTTTAGTTTTTTTATACGTCCCATGTAGTCCATTCTTCTGTGAAGTTTCACTGGCCAAAGCAGTTTCTCCATTTTCCATGGTATTGTACGTCTGTGTCTCGCCGTTCATCTTTTCTGTCTCAGCGTTAGACACAGATCCGTTTTTAGCTTTTACTACGCTTAAGATGTGTATGTTTTCTTTCTTACTTTCTACAACCTCTTCAACTGTGCACCCATTATTTTGTTCACACAATTTGGGATATACAGTTGCTGAGATGTCGGATATTTTCGACTCCGTCTCCTGCACTGAATTACTACTTCCAATAAGAGCCAAGACCAGGCCGATAGAAGTGTAAGCTACCATACTCGCCCCAGAAACAAGGAAATAGTTGGGGACTCTCTGTATGAGGCCTGGGTCTGAGAAGAAAACGTTGTTATCCACATACAAATCAGGTTTTTCATCGTTCGGGTTGATCACTGCGAAAGCTAAGCCGATGTTAACCAGCGCTCCAAAGACTGGACCGATGGACAGAACGCCCGTGGCTAAACCAGCTCTATCAGGCAGCGCTTGCAATAACAGCTTTAATGTCGTTGGGTAGATAATTCCGACGGGTATGCCATGAATCCCTCCGAATATTAGAAGAAACGCCAAAGGTTCGTCTACTGCGATATAACAGCACATAATAGAAACCCAAAGCAGAAGTAGGCCGCCAAAGATACAGCGGCGTTGTCCGAAGCGGAGCTCGAGGGGGCTTGTAAACATCATGGCTAAAGTGAAAGTACACCGGAAGACTGACGGCGGCCATAGTGTGTCCACGGGAATAGAGATCTCGTCTCGCCGAGCGTGATAATAGGAGGCTAGGTAAGGCAAAAGGTTGCCATAGTAACTTAGCAAAGATAAAGGGGACACAATCAATGTTGCGCCTACCACAACAAAAACTTTCTTGAGGCGGCTGGTGGTCATTATTCAGTCTCTTGAAGTCCTGTGAAGTAAAAAAAATGAACAAAAAAGTGGTAAATTTCTTCACTTCGCACTTATATAGAAATATTGATTCATTTAAAGCATTTCTATTGGTTCGTTGTTGTTGTTGTTGTTGTTGTTGTTGTTGTTGTTGTTGTTGTTTGTTGTTTCAAAATCAAATATGCCCTTTTAGCGTGTACTATCAACATAGATTACTCATCTTGAATCCTAATTCATGGAATAAATGATATACAGTTTTTAAGTTATCTCACATTTGAAAGAAACGATATGGAAAACTATTTTGGCTTTGATTAAGGAAAAAAAGAAAACAGCAAAGTCATTAAAAAGTGGAATGCATAACAAAGTTTGACACAACATTTATTTAATCATAAAAATGAGTACACCGTGAATCAAAATCTCAGTTTAGTGCCTCACACCAATAGAAAAATATACTAGCAAAGTTGTGTTTGCGGCAAAATAAATACAAAACCAACAGAAGCAAAGCAAGATGAGAAGAAAAGATAAAAAAAATAGCGGTTAATGTTTTCAATGAAAGACGAAAGACTGCCTGGCTATTTTAAATTATTTATTTTGAAACTGAACTGTTAAACTCTTCTATTAGTATAGTGCTTGTTGTGAATAAACGACAAAATCGTGTTCAAAAACTGCTGAGTTCAAAGCAAATTTAAACAGAAAAAAGAGATATCAAATGGTTATAGAACTAGGTGCAGTAAAAGAATAATAGTTGTTGTGAGACTTCACCCACGTTATGAATTGCATGCATAATTATTCAAACAATCATTTCAATTTAGGGAGGGTTCTTTATTGATTCATAGGTGTTCATAAATATGAGTCTATGGTATTAAAATTAAAACAGTGTCTAATAAATATGCAATCAGCCATATTAACCAGTCGCGAACACTTTAATCATGCCCCTTTCTTCTCTTATTCTATATAAAACATTACAAGCTCTTTTAAAATACATAATCGCGAGCGATATAAATGAGTATCTTTTTATGAGAATATATGATGTAAAATTAATAACACAAGCCGGCGCATCCTTGCATGATGAAAATTAGTAACCACTTTCAAAAGTAGTATTGCTTGTTTTTATGTTTTGTTACGATGACAGTTTTTAATTTTGTTTTCTCGATCTCAGATTTTGTTTTTATTGTCAGTGTTTTGGTTGTTTGGCTTCGTTCTTTGTTTAATTCTATTATATCTCTGTTTGTTGTTTGTATTTCATAAATTGAGATCGGGATGTGTGGTTTGCTTGTAGTTACGTTACTACCAATCCATAAACAGCTTCCATACACCGCATTGCGCAATAGAGAGTGTTGCAAAAATGTTTTTTTTTTGTGTGCTAAAAACAATAATTATTTCGCACGCTGCGTTGGGTCTTTTTGGTTAATGTGTCGGGGCTGGGGTTTCCCTGCTATCTGTGATGTTGGCAGTTTTGCGTGCATAGATCTATCCCATTCTACGACATTCATATATTTCTTTTCTTAGGTGATTGGTTAGGGAATAAGGTGAAAATAGGTTAGAAAGGGACAGCCACAAACCTAGGTCTAGCTAAGACCAACAGATAAGACAAGTAGACAAAGACACATATTTAGACAAATGACAAGGACGGGGATCGAACCCGCACCTTCTACTCGGCACCCATCGCCTTGCCAAGGCGAAGACCAGTGTGCTTAACCACTCTGCCATCGGCAAATAATAATAGTAATAGTAGTAATAGTAGTAGTAGTAGTAGTAGTAGTAGTAGTAGTAGTAGTAGTAGTAGTAGTAGTAGTAGTAGTAGTAGTAGTAGCAGTAGTAGTACCACTCTGCCATCGGCATACTGCTACTAGTAGTAGTAGTAGTAGTAGTAGTAGTAGTAGTAGTAGTAGTAGTAGTAGTAGTAGTAGTAGTAGTAGTAGTAGTAGTAGCAGTAGCAGTAGCAGTAGTAGTAGTAGTAGTAGTAGTAGTAGTAGTAGTAGCAGTAGTAGTAGTAGTAGTAGTAGTAGTAGTAGTAGTAGTAGTAGTAGTAGTAGTAGTAGTAGTAGCAGTAGTAGTAGTAGTAGTAGTAGTAGTAGTAGTAGTAGTAGTAGTGGACTTGGAGTTGCAGTAGGCTTAAGACGATCTGCGTGTATCAAGAATGAAAGCGTTTACCCCCAACCATTATCAGCTCCAACGACAATTTTCATCCGGCCCTTAGTGCTCCAAATGTGACGGGGTCAGGTCTCCAGAGTTCACCAGTACCAAAGACCACAAAAGATACCTGAACTGAGGGAAGGCACGGTGACCGACTCACGTTGCAAGATCATACAATACAATACAGGCGCCACCAGCCTGTAGCTCAATGCAAGAAGTGGACATCGTTGGTGTGAGATCGCACGAGATGTTTGAGTTTTGCACGGACGGATTGATATGTTTTACAATCTTCAACCATTTTCTCCCTTGGCCATTCTGATTCACGAGCATCTCATATCTTTATGGTAAGGGGGGGGAGGAGGGGGGGGGTTGTACAGGAAGATTCCCATATCTTTAGTCGACAGGAAAGAGGAACGTCCGGGCTTGACCTGGCCGCCTGCCCCAGCGTGACCCTGACCTTCATAGCCTGTTGAACTGCCCGTGTGGTCCAGGCTCAGGCGTCGGCAGTCACGTGATCTGAGGAAGAAGAAGTTTGATCAGAGCCTGGTACTAAAGACGTGTGGAATATGTACAAAGAAATCCGAATAGAGGCAATACTACTGAGTACCGGGCAGAAACAATGTTGACTGAAAGCAAGAGTTTTATTTTTTCAGTGTTTACGTTTATTCCTGTTTATCCTTGATATTTTTTGTAAAACAATTTGTTGTCATGTTGTTTAAATGTTGCTTAATGAACACCCAAAAGTGCTTAAAGGGTAATAAAGGAATTTTCAATCTTTGAATCTTGAATATTGAATTAGTTCAAAGTTTCGTGAAGAAGAACAAATATAAATTCGAACCGCTATGGGATGTCGACTCTCTGTAAGAATTTACATTAATCAAAGGCGTTGACTCTACATTGATTTGGGATACACATTATAAATTTTTCAAAATGTAGCTTGTCCTTTAACAAAATTATTATTTGGTGTGTTTTCTGATCACGACATGGGGGAAATGCTGCCTTAAGTTCTAATCCATGTTACTCGCTTCTCTGTAACCAAAGGGCGCGATAAGCATCAATGTTGCTGGTGCCTTATGATGACACATCATTGTGAATGGACTTAGGCGACTTATTCCGTCATTGTCTAAGACGTGTCTACAGAAGTCCCGATATCCCCGCATTGTCTTTTTACTCCTTTTTATCAATGCGCATGTTAAATGTTTATTATTAGCCATTTTATGCATTGTAACAGAGAATATAAATTATGCAGGTTAGATTTAGGAGCAATGGAGTTTTTAGTCTACTTTATCATGGATTTATACATTGCAGTGTAGTTTATAACATGTCTCTCGCATTAAAAAAGATGTGGCGAACCGTATTCATGAGCGGTCGTAAACTAGGCCTAAAAAACTGACGTGGTTAGTACACATTTTTTGACGTAGACTAAGTCGGCGTTCATAGCAAATTTTTGTCCAAAACAAGCTACGTCTACAAAACGGAAGGAAAGTCTGAAAATGTAGACGCCATTTTGAACTGCCATATAGCTTACTTTAATTTTTAAAATTATGAAAATTAAGTACCCCAACTCAAATCTATAACTAATTTTTTTATAATTAAGAACTACTGGATGGAAATTTTCATTTGGCCCACTTTCTTAATGTAGATCTAAATTATTACAAATCATAACAATTCGTGATTGCATTATTGAGTGTGCCAAAGTGGTAAAATCACACTATAATACAAACAACCATAATCTTACTAAAACAACGCAGAAGTAATTATACTTGATTTATTACAGGTGTTATATCCACTTGCAACAAAATTTTACTCCTCAGTCCTACCTCGGAGCAGGTGTAAACTTGCGTCAAAATTTGTACTAGAACTTCCCATGAATAGATCGGAGACTACATTTAACTTTCAGACGTAAGTTACGACCGACTTTAAGGCCTAGACCCTCACGTGAATAAGTCCTGCGGTATTTTAATAATATATATAAATTATGTAGATTTGATATGAAGAAAAGTTTTACCGTTAGTCGCACAAGGATCGGGGAGAGAACTTAAGATTGCTGGCGTACATTTATACAAAACTTACTTCACTGTTCATCAATGTGCTGGGAAAAGGTCGAATGTGTTGAACAGCATGAATTGCTGGAAATGGCATTTGATCTAACGACATCTTATGAAGAAGGACAGCAGCGTTGGATCAGATGGACAAATTACACAACTTTGGAAAGGAAACAACAAACCAACAAAATTGAGTTTCAAGATTCATGCATTTTTCTCGTTGCGATAAATGGATGTGAATGTTGGACAATGTCAAAATAAGATGAAAGGGTATTGTTTTCTTTTGAAATAAAGTTCTTCAAAAAATGCTGAGAATACCATGGATCAAACACAAGTTTAGTGATGACATACTAAACATTAAACCAAACTGGCTTTTAGCAGGCAACTAAAATACTTTGAACACTTTGAAAGACATAACAGTTTAGAAAAACACACTCTGGAAGGAAAATTAGGATCAAGTAGAAGAACACTCAGTTCTGGGCAGCAAGAGGATGGGTCAACGACATAAACGAGTGGATAGAAAAGAGTATCATCAATGAATGTGAATGTCGCAGTACAGCTTGGTAACCAATATGCAAGGCACAACCAATATAATACACTGTATTTGAATCGTTTTGTATTCTTAGAGCTGCACTATACCTATTTTAAAATTGTTTATACCTTGCATATGGATACAAAAGAGGCCCACCGAGCCAGGAAGTATAAACCTAGACCTAGGCAGGGGGCTTTTCCAACGGATTGTGCGAGAGGTGTCGTATGATGCAACAACCAAACCAGCACCATGGTGATGATGATGATGATGATGATGATGATGATGATGATGATGATGAGGAGGAGGAGGAGGAGGAGTTCAGACAGGATGAGGGAAAATGATTATGGGGATGATAATGAAGATGATGATGATGATGATGATGATGATGATGATGATGATGATGATGATAATGATGATGATGATGATGATGATGATGATGATGATGATGATGATGATGATGATGATGATGATGATGATGATGATGATAATGATGATGACATGTGCATTTAAATCAAAAGACCCTGAATTCTTAGTAAGATACTTTAATGGAAGGAATCTAAATCTCTATCCGAGAGCAAGTAGGGAACTTGACTTTAAATCGGGAGGTTGCAGGTTCGAATACAGATCAGGCCGCCTTTCTTACTGCTATTTGCACCGATGTCAGTATGCTGTAACACACGCCCTGAAACATGGCAGCTCATAAAATTGTTAGACGTTAGTGTTTGGACTCGCCTACAGGATAATCTAGTTGTAGGTTCTTATGAAATAAATTCACCTTCAAAGCAATCAGCCACACACCCATCACTTAAATTTCTGTTATCGAACAGGGTAAATCCTATTGGATCTTAGCGCTTCCACTTTCCTAGATCTGCATCTATCCCAAATGCTACTGAAACTGCAAGTAGAACTGATATTGATATGTTATTATATTTGTTTACCGTATATTGATGTTATTGTATTTGCTTACCGTATATTGATATGTTATTATATTTGTTTACCATATATTGATATGTTATTATATTTGTTTACCGTGTATTGATATGTTATTATGTATGTTTATCGTGTATTGATATGTTATTATATTTGTTTACCGTTTATTTATATGTCATTATATTTGTTTACCATATATTGATATGTTATTATATTTATTTGCCGTATATTAATATGTTATTATATGTGTTTACCCTATATTGATATGTTATTATATTTGCTTACCTATATTGATATGTTATTATATTTATTTGCCGTATATTTATATGTTATTATAATGTGTTTACCGTATATTGATATGTTATTATATTTGTTTACCTATATTGATATGTTATTATATTTATTTGCCGTATATTGATATGTTATTATATTTGTTTGCCGTATATTGATATGTTTTTTTTTATTTGTTTACTGTATATTGATATGTTATTATATTTTGTTTACCGTTTCTTGCAACTGTGGCGAACGATGAGAATTGCTGCGCTGCTGAGTCAAGTGGGCTGGTTGGGCCGGTGTCAGTATAATGTGACCGGCTGAGATAGGAGTCATGGTATCCCCGCCCTGTCTCGTGTGTGGCAGCACATAAAATTGCCAGACGTCCGTCTTGGGGCCCGTCCACAATATAGCCTTTAATAGTGCTGCTGTTGGACGTTAAACCAACCCAACCAACGAGTGAAGTGAGTGGCGCAAGGTTGCGAACAATGTTAAGTGAAAGTTCATGACATCTGGGATAACCTTTCCTACTTGTGGATGGACCGGTCACTACCTGCTCTACATTACACCCACCACCTGCGTCACTAGGGACCCGTAGAGGAGGGAGGACTTCGCACTGAGACGTAAACAGAGGGCGGTTATATATACCGTCATAAAGTACCTTTCTAAACTGATTAACAGTACAACAAAAAGGGGGAAGGGAGGCAGAAACAAAGGATAACTAGATTATGGAGAGAGAGAGAGGGGGGTGGGGGGAGTGAGAGAAAGGGGAAAAGAAATAGATAGATAGCTCGAGAGAGAGAGAGAGAGAGAGAGAGAGAGAGAGAAACAGAGAGACAGAAAGACAGAGAGAGATAGAAAGAGAAAAAGAGAAGGTCATAGACATAATATAGAGAGAAATGCAGCTAGATAGATATATAGTGAAGTAAATAGATTAAAAATATAGGTAGATAGATAGGCAGATAGATAGATAGACAGATAGATAGATAGATAGATAGATAGATAGATAGATAGATAGATAGATAGATAGATAGATAGATAGATAGATAGATAGATAGATAGGTAGATCGATCGATAGATAGATAGATAGATAGATAGATAGATAGATAGATAGATAGATAGATAGATAGATAGATAGATGTTTGTTTGTTTTGATGCTTAAAGTCTAACGTCAGCACTATATAGGCTATTTATGTGGACGGGCCCAACAATGACTTCTGACAACTTTACGTGCCTACCACATGCACACAAGAGACAGGACGGGGAGACCTGAAGTTCTGTCTCTGCCGGTCCCATTAAACCAACACCGACCCAACCAGTAGGGGACGACATTTCTTTTTACCGATCATGGAATTCGAACCTCGGACATTCCGATCTGAAGACCAACTCCCTACCACTCAAGCTTGTTTGTTTCCCATATATAGACAGATAGATAGAGACACACATATACATAGATCTGCTAGTGTGGACATACATCAGCGAATGTTTATGAATGAAAAACGTAGAGGAATAGCTCAGTGTCTGTCATCATAACAAAAACGCTGTATTGGGTCTTCCCAACTAGCTCAGTCATGTCCGCAAAGTTGTGTTTCCGACAAAAGAAGAGAGCGGCAGGTGACAAAAAAAAATCGACGATCTTTACTATCAGAAATAGAGCATGAAAAAGATACAATCTGTGTTTTTGGGGGGGGGGGGGCGTGGGTTGAGATACCTACAAACGTGACTTGTCAAAAAGGAGAAGCATATAATAAGATATAAAGAGAAAGAAGGAAAGTACGCATACAAGACAGACTGACGACAACATGATGGACTATCTGAGTTCTATTCACGTGGCCAAAAAGCATGACGTACGAAACCTTTCAAATATTCCCCTTTCCCACCCACGCTCGGCGTTTTATTCTGTTTCTTACCCCCGCATAGTTTGTTGGCATTGAGGCGATTAAAACAACAACATCCTGAACCTTTTTTAAAGTATTTACTATGAAGACCTTGATTTACATGACTATCACATCAACAAGGTATCGAGGCGACACAAGTTCTTAGCATATCCCAATAAAGCTATTTCGGTAGGCTACATTAAGCCTGTGGTATTTCGAAAATATTTATTTTAGGTGACTGTATTTGTTTTTGATACAACGCAGAAAAGGCGATAGCTATTCTTAGCATAATCCGTTCAAGCTATTCAAGTAGGCTACATTACGCCTTCTGTAATTTTTAATATATTTTCAAACATTTAAATCCAGTCTAGGTCTAGGTGACTAAGTGGAGGAACATGAAAATAACATTGGGTTTGCTTTTCTATGTTAATCCATTCCGGTTTGGGTTTTTTAATTTTATTGAAATCTTGCTGATTTCACTGACTTCTCATTCTCCGCCCCGCCTTTATTTTTCCTGTCAATAAGTCTTTGAAGAAACCTACGGGGTATAGGTATCGACACGAAACCAATGAAAAAGTATTTTCGTGGAGGATGGTTTCGGAACTTAGGTGACCTTGATATCCCAATTGTATCCTTTACGTCATTGTTTTTGTCTGTGTCTTTGTGTTTTAGTGTGTGTATTTGTGTGTGTGTGTGTGTGTGTTGTATCACGAGACTTGGATGACTTACGAGAGCATGCAACCTTCAGTCACACTTAGTCACGTGACCAAATTCGGAGTATTGGACCTGTCTGACCACAACGGGATTTAATCAACCTTCACCCATCTCAAGCTTTAACAACACAATTTATTATATGAATATAGAGTCGGTGAGGAGGCTACATCGAAGACAGGTCTCATGATTAACGACTGACATTTTGACTTGTGAGAGCGAGTCTGCTTTTGAATGTCTAACGTGATCAAAAAGGCTATGTTGTGGCCGGATCTCGAGACTAACGGCTGACAACTTTACGTGCTGCCACACAGAGACAGTGCGGGGATTACAGATTTGCTGAATCAGCCAGTCACATTATGCCAACACTGATCAACATCACACAAATTAAATCTGTCAGGTCGTGGGTTTCGAACGGTGGACCTCCCGATTGGAGTGCAAATGCTCTACCACTTGCGCCCCTTAATATAAAATGATTACATTAATGTTAAGAGAAGCTGTCTTGTTCGTTTCTTGACATCAAACTTCACCAACCTGGCTAACATTATGGACGTGGCTCAAGACTAATGTCTAATTATTTTGCGTGCTGGCACTGGGGCAGAGTAGAAGTGCAAGAGCCTTCAGAGAACTAATTGCCTGAGGGGCGTGGTTACGCCATCCATATCCTCGTGTGAATCACGAAGCCTGTAGTGTCAAAAGATTCAGAAGTGAGTTCTATCACGTGACCTTTGTTCTGAAGGTGTTTAACATAGTTACCTGGGAAAATAAATGTTCTATAAATTGACTTTGATACTTAATTCATACAGATACAATTGAGATACAATTTAAAAACAACAACAACCACCTCAACAACAACAACAACAACAACAACAACAACAACAACAACAACAACAACAACAACAACAACAACAACAA